>JAENPR010001326.1:0-172904 GCA_018135685.1 Themeda triandra
AATTCTGATCTCTTTCCGCATGTTCCTCCGCTCGACTAGTTTTCATTAGAATGGAAACATGTCTAATCAGGTGCTTTCCTGGGCCGAACCAACTTATGTAGCCGTGCCTAATAAGAGAGAAAATTTCTAAAGTACTTTTTTTTGTTATGTAGCCGTACCATATACGTGTTCCATTTTTATCTATAACATAGACACATAGTCCATTTTAAATTCAGTTTTTTCTTCCCATCCATGTCCGTTTCAAATTCTTTCTTTTTTCCATTTACATATCAAAGAAATTCTGATTTCTTTCCGCATGTTCCTTAATCAGGTGCTCTTCTTGGCCAGACCAACTTATGTGGCCGGAACATTCCAAGGCAATAAAATAAAATAAAATAAAAATAAAAATAAATGACATGCTTGGGAAGAAGAATAAATTATCAACAACATAAAAAAAGATGTATGCAAATAATAAATAAAAAATTCGCCTTTTAAATTTTGTTTGGCCTGCACGTCCCGTTCCCCTCCCCAATCCATGGTTCTCACAGCCTCCTTGCCCAAGTTACCATGTCGTACACATCTCCAGCTCAAACAAGAATCAAATACTCCAAACTAAGGAAGCAAACCCCCATTGTTTGCAGAGTGTTGATTTGTTGTTGACCTCTGCTGTTTAGTCAAAAAATCAAATGAGGCTATGCTGCACACACGCCAATGTTTGCAGATTGTTGAATTATCAGTTGTAAGAATAAGGCCCCAAGAGCTGCCAATTGAGGAACACATTGTTACTGCAGTACAGACATGCCTACAGCTCAGTGCTTGCACTGTCAGGACAATTTAGCACGTGCTGAAGCTAACATTCCCAGCTTCATGGTGCTCTAGTGGGGCAGCTGATGCTACACTTGATGTGCAGGAGATGGTGACACAACCCAGACATCCATCTAAGACTATGGTGGCTATCCCAGCTATTTTAAAGACTAGAATCACATCCTTATTGGCGACTTTGTCAGTACGGCTGCTAATGGAATTTCACCAACACAGTAGTTCAGCGTAAAGCTTTTCCATTAGTCATTTTTAACCCATTGATTCTGATCAAGACCTCCCAGCCCTGTGAAAGGAAAGATATTCTACATGCTTATTCACCCACTCTCCCTTTTCCTTTCAGCCTCTCTTTCTACCACAAATTTATGTTACTCCTGTTTACCACGCCACATGTACACTACTGGATTCGTCTTGTTTGCCGATGGCCGGCAGCCGTTGGCAAAGCCTGGATAGCCATCCTTTGCTGATGGCAACCCGACGTGGCCATCGGCAAACCGCCATCGGCAAACATTTATACGGCAAAGCCAAGTTTGCCGATGGCCACGTGTCAGGCCATCGGCAAAGCATTGCCGATGGCCACGTCGCCCATCGGCAAGGCGCTTACGTCGACCGCCGTGGCCGCTGACGGCGGCTTTGCCGACGGCCGACGTGGCGTGGCCATCGGCAAACATTTTTTATTTTTTCGAAATTCTTTTGCCGATGGCCATGGTCGTCGGCAAAAACTTTTTGCCGATGGCCGGCCGCCGGCAAAGTTATGGTCAGTTTGCCGACGGCCGGGCAGGCCGTCGGCAAACCCGGGATTGCCGACACATAATCCCCTGTGTTTGCCGACGGCCGACCATCGGCAAACCCCGGGGAATTTTTTTTTGTTTTTTTTTCTGTTTTCTTGCATTTGCACGACATTTCAAAGACATATATAGCATATATAGCATATAACCCACATATATAGCAACAAAATACCATTTTAATCACATTTCAGCATCGATACATGTCCAAAATGATCCATACATATCCAAGTCATCCATACATGTCCATACATGTCGAAAGTCATCCATACATGTCCCACACCGGCAAAACATGTCCGACGTGTCAAAACAAGGTCCAAAAGCGACAAGTGTAGGTACCTAGCTCGAGGCGCCGTCCCCAGGGGTCCCAGAGCCCCCACCTTGCTCCCGCTGCGACCAACCCGACTGCGGGGCCGAACCGCACGCCGCACGCCCTAGTGCTGCGGAGAGACGCCCGCAGCCCGTAGTGCCTCGCTGCCAGAGGAGTACCCCCGCACGGTGGAGGAGGCCGACGTACGGGCCGCGTGGGGAAGCTCGCAAGGTGCCCGGCCGTGCGGTGGAGAAGGACCCGGTGGAGGGCTACCACTTGGAGTCGGGTTCGAACCCGGGCACGATGCCCTCGCACAAAGATCAAATGATGTAATTAGTACTCGCAGCCGGCCGCACAAGCCAAAGCGATAGGCATTGTACTCACCCGACTGTGCATGTGAACGGGCGGTGGAACTACCGATGGTGGAGCGAAGATCGAGGCGAGGAGGCTCCTGCATTCCCGGATCCGGGACCGGAAGTGTGTGGACAGTCCGCCAACCGACGCCGGTAGTGCTGCGTAAGTGCGACCATCGCTCCCGATGGGCAACCGCCATCTCCTTCCTCGTTGGCTCGCGGCTCTTGGACCGTGGCCTGCAATATTACACCAGCATGGTTGATGGTATTTGGAGGCAAGGTACATCATGCGTGAAACGAGTGAACGACGAATGAAACTCCACTTACCTGAAGTGTCGTCATCATCTGCGCGCTGCTCGGCTATCGAGGCGCTATGGAGATCTGCGATCCGCCCTCCCTTTGCCGGTCTTCTTTGCGGATCTGGCTTAGCGTCTGAACAGAGGACGTGTCGATGACGCTGTTGGCCATAAAGTACCGGCCGTGCTGCTTCCCTCCTCCAATCCTCATCAGGAGGTCAGTGTCCAGGGGCTCGGTGGCGGAGTTGTAGTCAGCGCCATGGCGCTCTCGAGCTGCGGCGGCGTACTTGGTGAGCTTGTCGTAGACAACCGGGCTGGTGTACTTCTCTGGCCCGAGCGACGAGCTGTACACGATGGTGGGCGCTTTTGCTTTGCCAATGTGAGCAAGCGCGTACCCCGTGAACTCGTTGATTTGCTGCCCACTATGCGTCGCCGACTGCGAGGAAAACACAAACATGGTTACAATTAGTGACAATTGAGTGCTATAACAAATGCATCAACGAAGCATACCCATGTGTCCATGAACTCGCGGGATCCGCTCCCTTGGTGGTGTGAGACCCCGACCTATCAAGCTCGCCTTGCGTTTCGCCCGACGTGTTTCGCCTCCTCGTACGCCGCCGGCGTACGCCACCCTCTGACAATTGCAAGCCAGCAGTCCTCGTACTTGCTGCACCATTCCGGAGGCATCTGCATGACATTCAAGTTTTTGATATTCCAGATAATGAATTGAATGGGTCATGTAAGAAATCATAACGGATGTTTCATGACAATTACTTAAGTTTTTGATATTACCTGCATGTACTGCTCCTCGGTGAGGTCGGTCTCCTCTTGAGACATCATCTCCCTGGCTTGCTCCTTATCTACATTCACCTTCTTGATGTTGGCGTAGTAGCTGATGACGGCCTGGGTACGCGCCTCGTAGAATGTGTCCTTAAGCCGGTTAGCGCACACCAAGTCCTTATGCCGCAACGCCCGCCTGAGGTCTTGCCCCTCCTCCAACTGGAAGTACAACTACACACAGGCATCAAACATCATTTCATTGTTTGAAAAAAGTCCAACAAATCCATTGTATTGAGATATGCGATGCGATGCAAAGACTCACCCAGAACTCCCTCTTGATCTTGTCAGCAAGGACTTCGTTATTTTCATCCTTGACAAGGGTGAAGTGGTGCCATTTCTCGGGCATGATGTAGTTACCCTCGGCGGTGAGGACCAAGCCAGGGAAGTGCTTTTTAATCAGCAGGCCCTGGATGCTAGTGGGACAGCATGAACAACCCCTTTTTGTCACCTTTTTCCAGCCCCTGCATGAGTCATTAATAACAATTGTTAGTATGCAGTTTGAATTTGAAAATGTCTTATGAACAAGTAGAGAAATCAACAATGGTTACTTACTTGCCCGCGGGCCGAATCACCGGGCGCTCGTCAGTGACTGGCAGGTGGCTAGGGAGCCTAGTGGGGCCTCGCTGGAAGGGCTTGGCCGAAGCTGTGGAAGTAGAGCCACCCACTGTCTCCTCATCGCCGCAGCCGAGGGCGTCATTGTCGCCCTCGTCGTCTCCGCCGCAGACGCCGCCACCGTCACCGTCACCGGTCGTCGTCGTCGCCCCCTCCTGGGAGGCCATCTCGAACAGCCTCCTCGACAGCGTGCGGTGCCGTCTGCTGGGGGCCCTCACACCCCTACTGGTCGACGGCTCCACATCAAGCTCCTCGTCCTCGTCCTCACGGGGGTCGGCCGCCACGTGCTCCTCGTCCTCCTCGTCCGGGTCGACCGCCGCCATGTACTTTGAGGTGACGTTTCGTCGTGGCCGCCTAAAAGCTCCGGTTTGGTTTTGGTAATTAATGACACTCAAACGTTGCTAATGCCTTGCTCTAAGTGTGATTAGACACATAGCAACGTGACGGTGGATGATGGAGCGTGGCGATCACCATGATGAACATGAAGGATGTGAAGTGATCGAGCTCCGACGGAGGCCCATGGAGATCAAGGTGAAAGTATACTTGATAGGGCTTTCCGGTTTAGTGGTCGAGACACTTAGCGAGTGTGACCACATTTAGGATCGATAACCGACTATCAAGAGGGGTTTCCTCGGTTCATTCGCGGTCCTAAGTGCCTCTAGTTGCGACTTTGCATGATGCATGAGAGACTAACTAGAGGGCTAACTCTTGCCGACGTGGTCGTGCTTGTACTACTAACTCCGGTGCTTGAGACGAGGTCTACACTTGGTGGAGTTGGTACTCAAGGCAAGAGGTCGGACTTGGAATGAAGTCGGCGCGAAGGAATGACGAAGACGGCGTTTCTGCACGGCGCCGGACGCCGCTGTCGGCCAGCGTCGGACGCGGTCCAGAGACTTCTCTGGCGCGCGGCTCCATCGGACTCTTGCGCCGGACGCCGGGTCGCGGACGACGGACGCGGAGTGGCAGCATCCGGCGGTCTCGGCACTCGCGCGGGCGATGGCTGCTCAACGGCGTCGGACGCGTCTTCCGGTGGAGGGCAGGACGCAGTACGGCGAGGCTCCGGCGTCTGGCGATCCCTGGCTCGACGCGTGGCTGGCTTGGTGACTGGCTGTGTTGGCGTGGCTCGTCCACAGCGCTGGACGCGGCCGGCGTGCCGCGTCGGACGCTGAGACGGCCCGTAGGATGCAGTCCAGAAACTATTCTGGTGCGCTGGGCAGGCGAACGCCGCGCCGGACGCACGCTGTGCGCAGCGCCGGACGCGCGGGCAGACGCTGACGTGGCGGCGTTCAAATCGGGCAACGGTCGCCTGCGCGGCGAAGGAAAACGGCGCCGGACGCGTCCAGCGCAACACATAGGACGCGTCCAGCGCAGGTAACCTGGCGGCCCCGAGACCCCAACGGCTCTATCTTTGGAGGGGTCTATAAATAGTGGATGGCCGGCCATGGGAGGTCTCTCTTGCCTATTCTAACACACTTGAGCATACTTTGAGCTAGAGACACTCCTCCCCACTCATCTCTTGGATAGGTTGATCATTCTTGAGAGAGATTTGAGTGAGAACAAGTGATTTGCATTGAGAGTTGCATCTAGAGGCACTTGTTCATCGAGTGAGCTGCGGATTCTTGTTACTCTTCGGTGATTCCCGTCACCGTAGACGGTTTGGAGTAGCGGGTGGTGGTTGAGCTCGAGTTGGAGATTGTTCGAGGCCATACCGGGTTCTTGTGAGGGGTTCTTGATCCTTCCCCGCGGGGCTTGTGGATCCTTGTCTTGTGTGGAGATAGCGGCTCCCCATTGGGGTCTTTGGCACCGAGCCAATTGAGCGGGCAACTCACCAAGCAAGTGTATCGCCACAACGAGGAGTAGCTTGCCGGGAAGCAAGTGAACCTCGGTAAAAAATCATTGTGTTGATTTGTGATTGCCGAGGCTTCGACCTCCTTGTTTTTGTGCTTGAGCTCTCTAGGTGATTGACTACTACAAGGTGATTGGCCATTTTCTACTCTACGCGGCGGTATAAACTTCCATCACCTCCTTACTTTTCGCATAGTAGAATTGCTTGTTGTGGTCGGTCAGGAACCACTCTTTGTGTAGTTTAAATCCCGTGGGTAGAACTACTTGTTGTGGTCGGTCGGGAACCACTCATTGTGTAGAATAAATCCCGTGGGTAGAATTGCT
Organism: Themeda triandra; assembly: GCA_018135685.1. Taxonomy (NCBI): domain Eukaryota; kingdom Viridiplantae; phylum Streptophyta; class Magnoliopsida; order Poales; family Poaceae; genus Themeda; species Themeda triandra. Next base: position 6,164 of record JAENPR010001326.1, read on the forward strand.
TGGTTGGTTTTGGTGAACCGACATTGTGCAGCTTGATCACCGTGGTTGTTGTGCTTTGAATTGAGTAGCCTTGCATTGTTTAGGACGGCTTGCTTAGAGTAGTCGAAGCTTTAGCTTTGCACATTTGCCGCCTTACTATCTAATTTGGTGTAGGCTATTCACCCCCCCCTCTAGCCATTGTGACCTTTCACGTGGTATCAAAGCCGGGCACCGTTTGTTTGAGTTGGATTAACATCCTACGGTGAAGCAATGGCTATGGTTATGCATATCAACAACACCAAGAAGGCACCATCATTTTGAGGTGATGACTATGCCAAATGGAAGCTCAAGATGAAGAGTCATCTCAAGTCAATCAACCTTGAGGTGTGGAAAGTTGTGGAAACAAAGTTTGAGCTTGTTGAGGGTACGGTGCCAACACCGGCCGAAGAAAAGAAGCAACAAGCAAATGACATTGCCGTGAGTGCTTTCCATGAGGCACTTGATGATAAAGCTTTTGAGCTCATCAAGAACCTTGAGGTGGCTCATGACATTTGGAAGAAGCTAGAAGAAGCTTATGAGGGCACCAAAAGTGTCAAGACCGCAAGAGCCTACATGTTGCAAGAGAAGTTTGCAAGCTTCTCAATGAAGGAGGATGAGAGTGTGCCGGAGATGTTCCATAGTCTCTAAGTCATTGTCAATGAGCTCAAGGGACTTGGGGAAGTAATCAAGGACTCTCAATTCTCCACCAAGTTCATGAGATGTCTTCCCAAGAGATTTGACATGTTGAAGTCCGTCATGGTGAAGACAACCATGAAGGAGAAGCCAACTCCCAACCAAGTCCTTCAGGAGATCATGGCCGATGATGAGTTTAGAGAAGATCATGGGAAGGAAGTGTTGGCATTTCTTAATGCAATCACTAGGATTGTTACATCCCAGTGGTCACGCCAAGAAATGTCAGGGTTGATAGTCATGTTCTAAAGATATCATCCGCAAGCGCACGGATCTATCATTGTAGCATTTCACCCGGAAGTATTTCAGGGTATCGTTATTTATATTTTCCCAAAGGAAGGCATGGTGTAAAATAGCTCTAGCACATGGATATGGTACTTCACATCATCGAAATATGCCTTAGTGCTATGCAGGGGTAAGATAAACGGTAATTTGAGGATAGTGGACACACACTTGGTCTTCTCTCAATGATAAAAGAGAAACAAGGAATAAAAGTAATGGAAGGAATAAAAGAATAAATCTACTAGAGCTGGTTGGTCGTATGTTGTTAAGCGTAAGTTAGCTAACTCACATGTTATACAGGGTTAGAGGCAAGTCAGAGCCTAAGGTAATAGGGAGACCCCTGCAGCTGGTAGGCCAGCCGATGGAGGCATTTACGAACTCCTACACAACATACGAACGTGGGGGATTACAAGGGACGGACAGGGCTGTCACCTCCTGCTGCCTACCCCTCAACCGTGGCATGCCATCATATTCAAAGGCCCCTCATATCCGGACACCACGCCCGCATACTAAGGAACTACCTATGCTCCCCCAGGACTCCCACCCTGTGGATGGACGAGCTAGAACACAGGCAAACCTGAAAGAACATCGAACCGTTACCTCACTCTCCTTCGAGACTCTAATCCTATAGAACATATGAACGATGAAGAACAGGGATGAACAAGCTATGAACTGATCATATGAACTAGGCTCTAGTTCATATGTATCAACATGAACATGATCAAGACTATGCTCTAGTTCATACACTAAGCAACATATAAAGAATAAGATCTTGAACAAGGAAGAACACTCCATAGAGATTTACCAAGATGTATCTCTTCTTCCTAGGAGACAAGCTCTCCTTGGTAGCTTTCCTAGCTCCAACTACTACTAGTTCTAGGCTAGAGAACAAGTGGAGGTGAGGGAGAGAGAGACCAAATGAAATGTGTGTGTGTAAAATCAATTCTTCTCCCCTTTTATATCTTGCTCAGGTCGGTTCAGACGCCAAAATGGAAGGTACACCCCGCACCGACCTCCCTGAGCATTAATTGTATCGACCTCCACCGGCTAGCCCCACATGGCAGAGGGGGTGGCGCGAGCGCGCCCTCGGCGCGGCCGCGCTGGGGTGGTGCCGCTCCCCCGACCGCCTTCGGTTGGTCGGTTGTGGAGTGGGCCCGGGCCATGCTTGTTTGGTGTTTCAGCTCGCCGGTCCCGAAGTGGCCCATCTCCCTTTGGGGTGGTTTGGCGCTTCCCGTAAAGCGCCTTTTCGCCGTTAAATCGCCGCACTTTTATATGATTCCTGCAATGACAGTTTATATCCTAGTGCACGTGGATTTGGGTTAGTTGTACATGTATATGCATACAGGAACATATAATTCACCCTTTTCTAAGTCTAATTGGCGGTATAAAATCATCGATAAGAACCGCCAACAAGATCCCCCAAGCTTACCCTTTGCTCGTCCCGAGCAAAGCTCAGCCTTAGGTTGTTGATCAGGAGTTGCTACTATGCCGATCATGAGTCAAATGTGCCAAGCGTATAAGCAAGATTTCTACCGAGTTTGAATTAATCGGCATGATCAAGCCACCCCGTTATTATCTCAAGACAAAAATGGGGCTTTCCAGCTTTCTCGTGCCTTGGGAAATTGCAAGGTAGAACAGATTCACAAGCGCGTTGCTTATCATCTACCCAAGATCAACCAGGTCTCCGGAGGTTTTGCAAGTTTTGTAAAAGAAACTTAAGTTCCTCGAATGAATCTCTCAATCGCTCAAAAGTGTTTATACCTCACCAAAGGCATTGTGTTTTGCCCTCCTATCTAGCCTACCACTATGGCTGAGAGTGGAGTTTTTTGGGTAGGTATGAAAGGTGGCTAAGCTTGGATCACAAAGAAATGGTGAAGTCAAAGAACAAACCGTCCGAAGATTAAGACCATACACTTTGATTGAGATTTGTGCAAGTGTGTGAGGGTGAATGGTTCCTATCTCTAAATGGTTTTGGTACTCCAGGCATCATGACTCTTCTTTATTGGTGGAAAGGGAAAAATTTGAGAGAGTATGGGCTTTGATTTGAAAAACTAAGGTCTTTCTTTTCTTTCTCTCATTTTTTTTATTGCCCTTGGCAATCATCATCATCATTTTTTTTTAATCAAGAGATGCTAAAGCCCAAAACTCTTTTTCAGATACGATGGAGATTTTTGGCGGGAAGGAGTCATGATGAAAGACGAGGAGTAGTTTTTGAAGGATGATGAAAAAGGGATGCGCGATCCTCAATGTAAGGGTCAGCATGCTTTATTTGCAGAAAGTGCGCAACTCTAGGGTCAAGAGTTGGCGTTTTTGGTGGATTGGATGAAAAGGCAGTTTGCGCGACTCGCGGTGTACGGGTCGGCAAATTTATTTAGTGGGTGCAAGTGAATCTCAATCGTGAGTGTAAGGCCATAATCTTGCGGAGGTTATAGACTTCTAGTGATCAAGCATCATATGACTACTGGTTTTTGAAAGAGTTTGATAGCTACGTCATATGGCCTTGGTAGGTATTTCAAAATCATCGAGGAACTTTTTGTTTTGATAATTTTGAAAATAAAACTCCGAAAGTCAGGTTTTCACTCAGGATAGAGTCATAGCGTTGCTCGTGGCACTATATCATACCCGGCAATAACTTAGACAGGATCTAGCCTATGCAACCCACTAAGCTCGAGTCTTTAAGGATAAGACATTTTAGCCAATAAACTCAAACTTTAGAGAAAGCCTGATTATAAACAAGGTACAAGCGAGTCACAAGACAGAGCAACTTTTCATCATCTCAACAAGGGTAGAATTAAATATTTCTATGACGCATATGTATAGGAAATGACAGAAAGCAGCTTTTTTTATATGCGTAAGTGTTAGTATGGTACATACCTCTTTTATTGGGGGTCCTCCCCAAGCTTGCTTGGAAACGGGGCCCTTAATTATTCTTGAGGTACAAGTTATTTTATTTTATTGTGAGTACGTCGTCAGACTTCCTTATGATTGAGGACCATCCTGCAGGTGTTAGCTTATGGTATACTACCAATGTTCTTACTAGCAATCTGTCTCAATGGTCGACAAGTCGACCAAGGTAAACTAGCAACCTAAGCACCACGCCCAAGCTACGAGTTTATGGAATATGCTAAGCTTAAGCATGTCCCAAAACATCAAACTAAGCAAGAACAGGGGTAGCAAGATTTTTGTAACTAGCTAAACATAATTAAAATTGAAATACATATAAAAAGATAATTTACCGATTATCCTATCGGTCAGGGCTCACATTTTATAGTCCGCGATGCAAGACTTTTCTCCTGCTCAATTTGAGCCTGATGATGAGGCAATCGTCTCAGGAGAAGTAGACGGGTTTGCCTGCTTGGGTCGCCACACCATTTTTGGTGGTGTGGTGACAGCTGGTGAGGATGGTGGTTGGTCGACCTCTTTTGGAGGTGCTTGTGTTTTCTCCACCTTCAACACCTTTGTCTCCTCTTTAAGGACAGGCTTTGGTCTCCTAGAGGATCTGAGTGGTTTTGATTTTTCCTTGGGTCCCACTCCTTCTTGGGCCGGAGCCTTGCCCTTGTTCTTCTTCTCATCGGGGTGTGCAGGGATGATTTTTGGTTTTGTTCCTGCTGCAGGAGCCTTCTTCCTTTCTTTCTTGGGAGCTCTTTGCTCCTTCTTCTGTTTTGGCTCCCGGGCACCATTTGTTTTCTGCGGCTCTGGCCTTTGTTCCCAGATGATATTGGGAATCCGATTCGCATCAAGAGGTCGGATTTCAACTTCCGTGACCTCTCTTGTGGTTGGCTCATACTTGATGCGAATCATATTGCACTCCTCCGTCTTCCGTGGTCGGAAATGGAACTTCTCCTCACTCCCATTGATGTTGAACCGGATCTCTCCAGCTCCAACATCAATCTGTGCTCCAGCGGTGCTGAGGAATGGTCGTCCCAATATCAGTGGTGATTCTTTGGTGGCTTCCATATCGAGTACCACAAAATCCACTGGGATGAAGTATCCTCTGATCTTCACGGGAATGTCTTCAGCGATTCCCACTGGGTAGCGTAAGGAGGAGTCCACTAATTGGAGTGTGATCGTTGTTGGTGACAGCCTTGTATAATTTAGTTTGTCAAATACCATCTTGGGTATGACACTGACGTTGGCACCAAGATCACAAAGTGCATGGTCAAACTGCTGCCCTCCAATGGAGCAAGTGATAGTGGGGCATCCTGGGTCCTTCTTCTTTTCTGGTAATTCATTGAGGATTGCCGCACTGCATTCTTCTGTTAGTTTGACCACAGCTGTGGATGGCAGTGGTCGCTTGTTGTTGATGATGTCCTTAATATACTTGGCATAAGAAGGTATATGTAAGACGTCCATGAGCGGGACGCTCACATGTACTTTCTCGACCATCTCAACGAATCGAGCGAACTGATCATCCACGGCCTGCTTTCTAGTTCTTGTGGCGAATGGCGGGTGTGTTGTATCCGGATAATCCAGGTTGTCCTCGATTCCGTCGCCTTGTGGTTCGAAGATGAAGGTTCTTCTTGCTGCGGTGTTGCTTGTTTCCTGGCTGCTTGTTTAGGATATGGTGGATCACGAGTGGCCTTACCGCCTCTCGTGGTCACAGAGTTGACATTCTCAAAGGTACTAGCAGCTTGATCCGATGATTTACCAGTGGGATCAACAGGAACATCTGAAGCAATCTGAGCTAGCTGTCTTTCTATCATCTTGTTAAAGCTCAACTAATTCTTGACAGCAGAAGTTAAACCTTCTATCTTCGTACTGATGCTCTCTAGGGCTTTGTCATTGGCCAGCATCTTTTTGGTGAGATTTTCATTGATCTTCGCTTGGCCAAGGACCAAATCCTTGAGAGTGGGCTGATTCGAATTGTAATTTGTGGAGTAGTTCGAATTACCCTGATACTGAGGACGGGACTGATTGTTCCATCCATTATTGCCTCCTTGCTGTTGACGATACCCGTTATTAATGTAAGATGCTTCCTCACGGGTCTCAGGGCAATCATTCCCTGAATGTCCATCATTGCCACAGACCTCGCACGTCATGCGAGATTCTATGGCTTTGACGGTGCCGGATGTATCTCCGGCGGCTCTTTCGTCAAACTTTTGCAGGAGCAAGTCTATTTTTGCGGCCAGCGCCTCCGTCTCCTTCACGGGGTGCGAGCCTTTTTGTTGCTTAGGTGGGGTTCTTTCTTCCCCCCAAGCTTGATTTTCTAACATTTTGTTGATTAACGCCGTAGCGTCATCAATAGTGAGTGATAGAAATGCGCCTCCAGCTGCAGCGTCGAGGTGCCCTTTTGACATGGGCGTAAGCCCATTGTAAAAGTTTTGGAGCACCAACCATTCCTCCATCCCATGATGAGGACAGTCAAGAATGAAGCCCTGGAGCCTTTCCCAAGCTTCAGGAATGGGTTCCATCTGCGTTTGCTGGAAATTGGCAATTCCTGCCCTCAGAGCATTAGTTTTGCCCATGGGGAAGAATTTTGCAAGGAATGTCGTGGAGCATTTGCCCCATGTGCTCACAGCTTCTTTGTCCTTATAAAACCACTGCTTTGCCTTCCCCACAAGGGAGAAGGGAAACAAATAGGAGCCCGATGACGTCGCCTTCGATGTCCTTGATGACGACAAAGTGTCACAGCTCCAAGAAACGCTGCAAGTGAGCATTGGCATCCTCATTGGGGAGTTCGCAAAACGGAATCCCCGCACCATGGTGATCGGGCTAGTCCTTAGCTCAAAGTTCTTGTCCGCCACGTTGACAACGGGCCCGGTGGGCACGTTGGCAACAAATAGGGGATGGAGAATTCACGGAGGGTCTTTCGAGCCATTTGGATGGTTGCTGAAGGTGCGGAAATGATCGGTTCGGTTTGCCGACGGAATAAGAAGAAGGAGTAGCTCTAGGCTTCTTCTTCCTTAGGAGTGCCTCCGGATTTGGATGGAAATTATTCGGCAGGGAGAAACCGGTCATACACTATCTGTTTTTCACCCACAACGGAGGAGAAAACATAAAAGTTAGCTCGCATAGACCTCGGACTATTTCTAATGAAGTTATATCCATGTCATTGCTAGATTATTTTAACCAATGCCTTCCCCGCAACGGCGCCGTAAATGCTTGTTGGCATTTCTAACGCAATCACTAGGATTGTTACATCCCAAGTGGTCATGCCCGAAATGTCGTGGTTGATAGTCGTGTTCTAAAGATATCATCCAAGCGCACGGATCTATCATTGTAGCATTTCACCCGGAAGTATTTCAGGGTATCGTTATTTATATTTTCCCAAAGGAAGGCATGGTGTAAAATAGCTCTAGCACATGGATATGGTACTTCACATCATCGAAATATGCCTTAGTGCTATGCGGGGGGTTAGATAAACGGTAATTTGAGGATAGTGGACACACACTTGGTCTTCTCTCAATGATAAAAGAGAAACAAGGAATAAAAGTAACGGAAAGAATAAAAAAATAAATCTACTGGAGCTGGTTGGTCGTATGTTGCTAAGCGTAAGTTAGCTAACTCACATGTTATACAGGGTTAGAGGCAAGTCAGAGCCTAAGGTAACAGGGAGACCCCGCAGCTGATAGGCCAGCCGATAGAGGCATTTACGAACTCCTACACGACATACGGACGTGGGGGATTACAAGGGACGGACAGGGCTGTCACCTCCTGCCGCCTACCCCTCAACCGTGGCATGCCGTCATATTCGAAGGCCCCCTCGTATCCGGACACCACGCCCGCATACTAAGGAACTACCTATGCTTCCCCAGGACTCCCACCCTGCGGATGGACGAGCTAGAACACAGGCAAACCCGAAAGAACATCGAACCGTTACCTCACTCTCCTTCGAGACTCTAATCCTATAGAACATATGAACGATGAAGAACAGGGATGAACAAGCTATGAACTGATCATATGAACTAGGCTCTAGTTCATATGTATCAACATGAACATGATCAAGACTATGCTCTAGTTCATACACTAAGCAACATATAAAGGATAAGATCTTGAACAAGGAAGAACACTCCATAGAGATTTACCAAGATGTATCTCTTCTTCCTAGGAGACAAGCTCTCCTTGGTAGCTTTCCTAGCTCCAACTACTACTAGTTCTAGGCTAGAGAACAAGTGGAGGTGAGGGAGAGAGAGACCAAATGAAATGTGTGTGTGTAAAATCAATTCTTCTCCCCTTTTATATCTTGCTCAGGTCGGTTCAGACGCCAAAATGGAAGGTACACCCCGCACCGACCTCCCTGAGCATTAATTGTACCGACCTCCACCGGCTGGCCCCACATGGCAGAGGGGGTGGCGCGAGCGCGCCCCTGGCGCGGCCGCGCTAGGGTGCCGCCTCCCCCTGACCGCCTTTGGTTGGTCGGTTGTGGAGTGGGCCTGGGCCGTGCTTGTTTGGTGTTTCAGCTCAGTTCTGGTCCCGAAGTGGCCCATCTCCCTTTGGGGTGGTTTGGCGCTTCCCAGAAAGCGCCTTTTCGCCGTTAAATCGCTGCACTTTTATATGATTCCTGCAATGACAGTTTATATCCAAGTGCACGTGGATTTGGGTTAGTTGTACATGTATATGTGTACAGGAACATATAATTCACCCTTTTCTAAGTCTAATTGGCGGTATAAAATCGTCGATAAGGACCGCCAACAGGAAGAGTTGGTGAAGAAGAAGAAGAAGGAGAATGAGAAGAAGGATGATGACAAGAAGAGCGTGGCATTCAAGGCCACATCATCCAAGAGCAAGGGCAAGAAGAAGAAAGAAGAGTCTTCAAGTGAAGATGAACCATGCTCTAGCTCAAGTGGGCAAGAAGAAGAAGTGAGTGAACAAATGGCACTCCTTGTGAAGAGAATGGGGAAGCTCATGAAGAAGGGGTACCGGTCCAAGAGCAAGAGAAGCTCATCCAAGTCTAGTGACCGTGCCATGAAGTGCTTCCGGTGCAATAGCAAGGATCATCTCATTGCCAAATGTCCTTATGCAAGTGATGATGAAGATGCCATGAGGAAGGAGAGGAAGAAGCAAGAGAAGAAGAAGGAGGAGAAAGACTCCTCTCACAAGAAGAAGAAGGGTGAATCTCATATGGCAACTTGGGAGAGTGATTCATCTTCCTCAAGTGATGAAGATGATGATTCCAAGAAGAAGAAGACGGGGCACGCAAGCATTGCCATTCAAGAGAAGCTTTCTCTATTTGGTGCTCCATCATCTTGCTTCATGGCCAAGGCCACTAAGGTACAACCTCCACCCGATAGTGATGATGAGAGTGATGATGATGATGACACCACAAAAGAAGAACTATGGGTCATGCTTGAGGATTGCAAAGGTGCTTTCAATGACTCTAGGAAAGAATGTAGGGGCTTGCGCAAGGATAAACAAAACCTTGAGCAAGAACCTATGGAGTTGAAGGCCTCTTATGAGAGTCTAAAGGTAGACCATAAGAAGCTAGAGATTGCTCACTCCAAGCTTGAATAAACTCATTCTTCTCTAGTTGAGAAGCAAGAGAAAGTGCAATTACAAGTGGTGAACATAGAAAAGAAAAGTGTGTCCACATCATGTGATTCACTTGATGATTCAATTGTTGTTGCATCACTTGACCCTTCATGCTCTTATGCCTCTACTTCATCTAGTAGTGTTGGTCATGCATGTGATTCTACACTAGTAGTTGAGAATGAGTCACTTAAGAAGGAAGTCAAGGAGCTCAACCACACCTTGGCTAAGGCTTATGGTGGTGAGGACCGCTTGCTTATATGCTTGGGTAGCCAAAGAGCTTCTCTCTACAAAGAGGGATTGGGCTATACCCCCAAGAAAGGCAAGGCCGCTTTTGCTCCTCACAAGACTTGTTTTGTGAAGAACAATGGTAGCTATTGCAAGAGTTACAAGCAAGTGGGTCATTTAGAGCATGCATGCAAGAACAAGAACACTAGTGCTTCCTCTTAGAAGTTGAATGCTTCCTACATTCTTGTTAAGAGTGAGTGTGGTGTGAGTGCTAGATTCATTGGTACACCATGGAAGAGCTCAAAGGAGAAAGCTATTTGGGTGCCAAAGTCTCTAGTGACTAACCTTCAAGGACCCAAGCAAAAGTGGGTACCTAAAGCTTGATGTCTTCTTGTAGGTCAACTATAAAGCCGGAGGGAGGCATTGGGTGCTTGATAGTGGTGCATCAAATCATATGACCAGTGAAGATAGTATGTTCAAATCACTTGAAAAGAATGACAATGGTGGATTCAACTCCATCACATTTGGTGACAATAGCAAGGGTGATGTCATGGGGCTTGAAAAGGTTGCAATTTCCAATGAGAAGGATCTCTCCAATGTGTTGCTAGTTGATACTTTGAACTTCAATCTTTTGTCGGTGGCACAATTGTGTGATCTTGGCTACAAGTGCATATTTGATGACAAGCAAGTTGAGGTGGTGAGCAAAGATCAAGCAAATATCATCTTCAAGGGGTTTAGGCATGGAAGCTTGTACTTGGTGGATTTCAATGCTAGTGAAGCTCAACTTTCATCATGTTTGATTGGCAAGTCAAGCAAGGGATGGCTATGGCATAGGTGCCTTGGTCATGTTGGCATGAAGCAATTGAACAAGTTGGTGAAGCATGATCTAGTGAGAGGCTTGAATGATGTCACATTTGAGAAGGATAGACCTTGTAGTGCATGTCAAGCCGGCAAGCAACATGGGAACTCACATCCCAAGAAGAATGAGATGTCAACATCAAGAGCATTTGAGTTGTTGCACATGGACTTGTTTGGCCCAACTCACTATACATCAATTGGGGGCAACAAGTATGGATTTGTGATTGTGGATGACTACACAAGATACACTTAGGTGTTCTTTCTCTATGACAAGAGTGAAGTCTATGATCTATTCAAGTCATTTGTCAAGAGGGTGCAAAATGAATTTGACACTACCATCAAGAAGATAAGAAGTGACAATGGGAGTGAATTCAAGAACACAAGAGTTGAAGAGTTGTGTGATGAGCTTGGAATTGTGCATCAATTCTCACCAACCTACACTCCCCAATCCAATGGTGTAGTTAAGAGAAAGAATAGAACCTTGATTGAGATGGCAAGAACCATGCTACTTGAGTACAATGTGAGTGAGAAGTTTTGGAGTGATGCCATCAACACGGCTTGCTACTATAGCAACCGTCTCTATTGCCATGGGAAGTTAGAGAAGACTCCATATGAAATCTTGAATGGAAGGAAGCCAAACATTGCTTACTTCCGGGTCTTTGGTTGCAAGTGCTACATACTCAAGAAGGGGCAAAGACTTGGCAAGTTTGACAAGAGGTGTGATGAGGGATTTCTTCTTGGCTACTCTACTTCTAGCAAGCCTTATAGAGTATGGAACTTGGCTAGTGGGCTAGTTGAAGAGGTTCATGATGTTGAATTTGATGAAACCCAAGGCTCTCAAGTTGGAGATCAAAATCAAGATGATGTGGGTGGAGATCAATTGAGCAATGCAATGAGACACATGGACATTGGTGATATTAGGCCGAGGCAAGTGGATGATGGTGATGAGGTGCAAGTGCCAACTCAAGTTGTGATAGAAGATTCCAATGAGGCAAGCACAAGTGGTACTCAACATGAAGATCAAGATCAAGGTCAAGCAAGCAATGCAAATGAGCTTGTTCTTCAACCTTCAAACATTGCAAGAGATCATCCTCTAGATCATATCATTGGTGACATTCAAAGAGGTGTACAAACAAGATCAAGATTGGCTAGCATATGTGAGCACTATTCCTTTGTGTCATTCATTGAGCCAACCAAGATTGATGAAGCATTGAAGGATCCGGATTGGATAAATGCCACGCATGAGGAGTTGAACAACTTCACTAGAAATGATGTGTGGGAGCTTGTTGAGAGGCCGAAGAATTACAATGTGATTGGCACCAAGTGGGTCTTCAAGAACAAGCAAGATCAAGATGGCTTGGTAGTGAGGAACAAAGCAAGACTAGTGGCACAAGGTTACACACAAGTTGAGGGTCTTGACTTTGGAGAAACATATGCACCGGTGGCAAGATTGGAGGCAATTAGAATCCTATTAGCCTCCTGCTCACAACATCAAGCTCTATCAAATGGATGTGAAGAGTGCTTTTCTCAATGGCTTCATCAATGAGGAAGTGTATGTTGCACAACCTCCCGGTTTTGAAGATGACAAGAAGCCCAACCATGTCTACAAGCTCAAGAAGGCATTGTATAGCTTGAAGCAAGCTCTAAGGGCATGGTATGAAAGATTGAGGGATTTTCTCATATCCAAAGGTTTCAAGATGGGCAAAGTTGACACCACTCTCTTCACCAAGAAGATAGAAGATGACTTGTTTGTGTTGCAAATCTATGTGGATGATATCATCTTTGGATCAACAAATCAATTCTTTTGTGAAGAGTTTGCTAAGATGATGGCTAGTGAGTTTGAGATGTCAATGCTTGGAGAGTTGAGCTACTTCCTTGGTCTTCAAATCAAGCAAATGAAGAATGGCACCTTTGTGAGTCAAAGCAAGTACATCAAGGACATGATCAAGAAGTTTGGGTTGCAAGATGCTAAGGCCATTAGCACACCAATGGGAACCAATGGAGGCTTGGATATTGATGATAGTGGCAAGATGATTGAGCAAAAGCTATATAGATCAATGATTGAAAGCTTGCTATATGTGACCGCTTCAAGGCCGGATGTCATGTTTAGTGTGTGCATGTGTGCAAGATTTCAAGCTACTCCAAGAGAGAGTCACTTGACGGCAACCAAGAGGGTGTTGAGATACTTGAAGGGTACTCAAGATGTTGGTCTATGGTATCCCAAGGGGTCAAGCTTTGAGTTGATTGGATACTCCGACTCCGACTATGCCGGTTGCAAGATTGATAGAAAGAGCACAAGTGGAACATGCCAAGTGCTAGGAAGATCTCTTGTGTCATGGTCTTCAAAGAAGCAAAATAGTGTGGCACTTTCCACCGCCGAAGCCGAATATATTAGTGCGGGGAATTGTTGTGCACAATTGCTATGGATGAAAGCCACCTTGAAGGACTATGGGATCAAGTTCAAGCATGTGCCTTTGTTTTGTGACAATGAAAGTGCAATCAAGATGACAAATAATCCGGTTCAACATTCTAGAACCAAGCACATTGATGTGAGGCACCACTTCATTAGAGATCATCAACAAAAGGGAGATGTGAGCATTGAAAGCATTGGCACCGAAGATCAACTAGCCAACATATTCACCAAGCCTCTTGATGAGAAAAGATTTTGCAAGTTGAGGAATGAGTTGAACATACTTAGCTTCTCCAACATGGATTGATGCACCCCATATATGACATGCCTCTCCTCCAACATAGCAAGGTAAAGTTGTTTGTTGCATCTCATGCATTCTTTGCTAGTTGTGTAGACATGTATACATGTGCATCTTGCTAGGCTCATTCATTGCAAATCGAATGAATTTGAAGGATATATGGCACCACTATTGTTTCTATGCTTGATTTGATCTAGTGGTGGCATATGACTTGTTTGTGAGCTTGTGAACCTAGTGTTGAATCTTTAGCACTTGCTCATGATGTGTATCTCAACATGGTCAAGATAACCCTTATTCTTATGAGGTGTGAAGAAGCTTGCCCTTGGTTCAAACCGAGATATATTTTCTAGGCATGTGATTTAGATTTGGCCATAGTTGATTGACTTGTTTCTCTCATCTTATGCACCCTTGTTGGTGATTGTTGACAAAGGGGAGAAATAAGTCACAAAGAGCAATGGAAGGGGATCAATTTTTATGATATGACCCAACCATGAGCACACAAATAGGGGAGCAAGCTCATAGACTATTTGTTGCACATTGTGTGTGCATACATGATGATATGGAGCATTGCAAGCTAAATTCAATATTCATGCTTGGTTGGTGTAATGCTAGTATAGAACTTGATTGATGAAATGAAGTACTAGCATGCTTAAGTGGTTTCTAGACATAAAGTTTCTCTTGTTCAAGTACCTTGCTTATAATGTGATCTCATGAGGTATCTTGAGTTTTGATGATGTCTAGATTTCCATGGTGCTAAGGAAGGTTTATTATTGAACTCCGATTGGTATCACGCTTCAAAGGTCAATTCTATAAACCTTAGTACCATTTTGGTTGTGGTAACTCTCACACTAGTTTCATCTATGCATGTGTGCTTGAAAATCGACCAAACATTTGATGCACACATGTTGGGGGAGCTACCACTACCAAAACCAGAATTGAAATGCTTGTTCAATCCAAGATTCATGATCAAGAGGTCTTGGGCAAACAATTCAATTTCATATTGAATTCAATTTCCATATATTTGTGAGTTTGTCGAAGGGTTGTCATCAATTACCAAAAAGGGGGAGATTGAAAGCTCTGGTTTGGTTTTGGTAATTAATGACACTCAAACATTGCTAATGCCTTGCTCTAAGTGTGATTAGACACATAGCAACGTGACGGTGGATGATGGAGCATGGCGATCACCATGATGAACATGAAGGATGTGAAGTGATCGACCTCCGACGGAGGCCCATGGAGATCAAGGCGAAGGTATACTTGATAGGGCTTTCCGGTTTAGTGGTCGAGACACTTAGCGAGTGTGACCACATTTAGGATCGATAACCGACTATCAAGAGGGGTTTCCTCGATTCATTCGCGGTCCTAAGTGCCTCTAGTTGCGACTTTGCATGATGCATGAGAGACTAACTAGAGGGCTAACTCTTGCCGACGTGGTCGTGCTTGTACTACTAACTCCGGTGCTTGAGACGAGGTCTACACTTGGTGGAGTTGGTACTCAAGGCAAGAGGTCGAACTTGGAATGAAGTCGGCGCGAAGGAATGACGAAGACGGCGTTTCTGCACGGCGCCGGACGCCGCTGTCGGCCAGCGTTGGATGTGCAGAGGGCGACGGACGCGGTCCAGAGACTTCTCTGGCGCGCGGCTCCGTCGGACTCTGGCGCCGGACGCCGGGTCGCGGACGACGGACGCGGAGTGGCAGCGTCCGGCGGTCTCGGCACTCGCGCGGGCGATGGCTGCTCAACGGCGTCGGACGCGTCTTCCGGTGGAGCGCAGGACACAGTACGGCGAGGCTCCGGCGTCCGACAATCCCTGGCTCGACGCGTGGCTGGCTTGGTGACTGGCTGTGTTGGCGTGGCTCGTCCACAGCGCCGGACGCGGCCGGCGTGCAGCGTCGGACGCTGAGACGGCCCGCAGGACGCAGTCCAGAAACTATTCTGGCGCGCTGGGCAGGCGGACGCCGCGCCGGACGCACGCTGTGCGCAGCGCCGGACGCGCGGGCAGACGCTGACGTGGCGCCGTTCAAATCGGCAACGGTTGCCTGCGCGGCGAAGGAAGACGGCGCCGGACGCGTCCGGCGCAACGCGTAGGACGCGTCCGGCGCAGGTAACCTGGCGGCCCCGAGACCCAACGGCTCTATCTTTGGAGGGGGTCTATAAATAGTGGATGGCCGGCCATGGGAGGTCTCTCTTGCCTATTCTAACACTCTTGAGCATACTTTGAGCTAGAGACACTCCTCCCCACTCATCTCTTGGATAGGTTGATCATTCTTGAGAGAGATTTGAGTGAGAACAAGTGATTTGCATTGAGAGTTGCATCTAGAGGCACTTGTTCATCGAGTGAGCTGCGGATTCTTGTTACTCTTCGGTGATTCCTGTCACCGTAGATGGTTTCGAGCGGCGGGTGGTGGTTGAGCTCGAGTTGGAGATTGTTCGAGGCCACACCGGGTTCTTGTGAGGGTTCTTGATCCTTCCCCGCGGGAGTTCGCGAAAGGATACTCTAGTGGATTGCTCGTGGCTTGTGGATCCTTGTCTTGTGTGGAGATTGCGGCTCCCCATTGGGGTCTTTGGCACCGAGCCAATTGAGCGGGCAACTCACCAAGCAAGTGTATTGCCACAACGAGGAGTAGCTTGCCGGGAAGCAAGTGAACCTCGGTAAAAAATCATTGTGTTGATTTGTGATTGCCGAGGCTTCGACCTCCTTGTGTTTATGCTTGAGCTCTCTAGGTGATTGACTACTACAAGGTGATTGGCCATTTTCTACTCTACGTGGCGGTATAAACTTCCATCACCTCCTTACTTTTCGCATAGTAGAATTGCTTGTTGTGGTCGGTCGGGAACCACTCTTTGTGTAGTTTAAATCCCGTGGGTAGAACTACTTGTTGTGGTCGGTCGGGAACCACTCATTGTGTAGAATAAATCCCGTGGGTAGAATTGCTTGGTTGGTTTCGGTGAACCGACATTGTGTAGTTTGATCACCGTGATTGTTGTGCTTTGAATTGAGTAGCCTTGCATTGTCTAGGACGGCTTGCATAGAGCAGTCGAAGCTTTAGCTTTGCACATTTGCCGCCTTGCTATCTAATTTTGTGTCTAGTGCTTTTGCTAGAATTTTTAATGGGCTATTCACCGCCCCCCTCTAGCCATTGTGACCTTTCACCGCCCTCCGCCTGGCATTTTGTCGAATGCCTGCAATGACAAAGATTAAAAGAGTTAGTATTAATAACGAGTACTTGTAAAGAAACATAACTGCAAGGTAATATTTATAACTGCAAGGTAATATTAATAACAATATAGTATTACATGAATTAGAAATTATCTCCACGAAAGGCAATATAGCTGGCGAGCGCTCGTCGTCATCATCAGTACTGTCGTCATCACTATCAATATTGTCGAGCTCTCTTAAGTCATCATCACTATCAACATCGTCCGCAACAACTACATCGCGTCGCATCTGCCATTCATCAAGGATTCATAAGTCCTCAGCATCGTGCACCTCATCACCCTCGTCCTCATCGATGTCGTTGTTTATTTCCATACCCATTAGCGAAAGAATGTCTATCTCCAACCTACCTTCTAGCCCCTTAGGTTGATAGAACTCATCTGTCCTTGGGTCAAAGTTGTAATCATCATCGTTCAGGACCGCCGCTTTACCGCATGGCGATACCATCTGCACAAGGCTCCAACCCACAAGGAGCTTGTCATTTTGGTTTGCCCATGGGAGGTAATAAACTTGCGTGGCATCTTGGTTAGCCACAATATAGACATTGTCTCCTCCATATTTGGAATCCTGTCAGATTTCGACTTGCCCAATCTTAAGGTCCTTTTTTGTGAACTCAGGATCGAACCAATGGCATTTGAATACCACTGGCTTACAACCTAGGTCTTTGCCAAAGTCAAGCTCCAATATCTCTTCGATGATGCCGTAATAGTCCTTCCCATCCGTGCCGGGAGTACGAACTCCGCTGCACGTGGTTTTTAGGTTGCCCCGTTTCTCTTCATAGCTTCTCGTGCGAAAGCGATAGCCATTCACGTCATAAACGTCGAATGACCTGACATGTTGCTCGGCGCCTTTGCCCACACATCTCAATGCAGGACTCATTTCCGCATCACAATTAGCCTGCATGGTTAGGAAAGGTAGATAGTTACATTACTCGCTCATAGGAGCAAAGTGGAATCTCAAAGTCAGAACGAGGTTAGTTGGATGGTACCTTTGTACAGAACCAATTGATGAAATCGGGCTTATTACGTCTGAGAAGATGGTCTTTTTCTTCCTCAGTAGGATCCGTACTGCCGCTCCAGTGTTCATTAATATATTCCCTGGAGAAACAATAGACAACGGGGTCGGATCGATAGGTGGAGAATAGCGGCGGCGTATGTAACAAGCTCATCGAGAACTTACTCTTGATAATCTTGGGTTTCATCAAGGTTCAACAACAAGTACATCATGATAGTGTGCCACTCAACATGCAGCAAGTACACATTGGTCCCTACGCCTGCTCTTCCAAGATCCCCTCTAAAAAGGCTGAGGGTGCATGAATTCTCGTCGATGTTGTAACGAGGGGTTGGATCTTGCGGTCTGCGAAGTGCCTCGGTATAGTACGCCTGTGTGAATGTCGACACCTCCTCCAGAATGAATGCCTCTGCCACGGAAGCCTCAATTTTGGCTTTATTTCTACACTTTTTTCGAAGAAGCTTTGGACACCTCTCGATTGGATAGCACCAACGGGCCCCCCCAACCGTGCCTCCCTTGGTAGGTGCAAAATCAGATGCTGTATGGACAGGAAGAAGCCGGGTGGAAATATCATCTCCAACTTGCAGAGCAACAGAGGTGCATCCTTTCCAGTTCAAGACAAACGTCCCGAGACAACTCCTTGGCATAAAGCTGGTGGAAGAAAAAGCTCAACTCTGCTAGGACGCGCCACACTGGCTTGGGGAGGTATCCCCGGGTCATCGCAGGAAGGATCCGCTCAATCCAGATGTGAAAGTCATGACTCTTCATCCCTAAGACCTTGCCAGCCAGCACATTCACTCCCTGCTCAGATTCGCCGCATACCCATCGGGGAACCTTAGCGTCTTCATCCACTTCAGTACTTCCTTCCTATGTGGCCTTTTCAGAATGTAATCGGCCGGGCCCTTCTTCCATCTCTTGCCTGGCACAAGGGTCTTCATCACTAGATTTGGTCTATCGCAAATCGTTTGAATGTCCAGTCTAACCTTAACGTTGTCCTCTGACTTCTTGCCAATGTCCATGAGTGTTGCCCACAGTGCCTCGGCGACATTCTTTTATGTGTGCATTACATCGATGTTGTGTGGAAGAAGAAGGTCCTTGTAGTAGGGGAGCCTAGTCAAGCCCGATATATAAGTCCACATATGGTTGGTACCATATCCTTCAAAACCACCATTCTCTTCATCAATTTCAAGAGCCTCTATCTGTGCAAGGATGTCAGCTGGGCTCTTTTCCTGAGGGATGGGGCCAGTGACTTGAACACCTTTCGTGAAGTGCTTTTTATCTCATCTCAGTTCATGGTCCTCCTCTAGAAATTGACGATGTTTGTCGAAAGAAGAATACTTGCCACCCTTGGCCAGCCAGGTGAACATCACATCTGCCTTGCACGTTGGGCAAGGGAACTTCCCGTGAACACACCACGCACTGAATAAGCCATACGCCAGGAAGTCATGCACTGAGTACTGGACCACACATGCATCGTGAAGTTCGTCTTTGTAGCTCGGTCATACGTCAGTACCCCCTCTTCCCAAGCTTTGTGCAATTCATCCCACACTGGTTGCATGACCACACCCATATTGTTGCCCGAATGTCTAGGTATTATCAGCGTCAAGAACACGTTCTTGGGATTGAACATGACGCCGGGGGAAGATTGAGGGGATCACGAACACGGGCCAACAAGTGTACGGGGCCGCCATCATTCCAAACGGGTTGAACCCATCTGTTGCCAGCGCTACGCGCACATTCCGAGCCTCCTCGGCCTTGCCAGGATTCATGGCATCAAAGTGCTTCCATGCATCACCATCCGCTGGGTGCTGCATCTTGCCACTGTATCTTTTGCCATTCTTGTGCCACTTCATTTGTTTCGCGGACTCCTCTGTCATGTACTGCCGTTGTAGCCTCGGTAGTACAGGAAGATGTCGTATGACTATCTCAGGGATCTTAGACTATTTCTTATTGCCATCACTGCCTTCTACCTCCATGTACCTAGAGGCTTTGCACTTCGGACAGTGTGTTGCTGTCTCGTGGTCTCCCCGGAACAGGACACACCCATTCTTACAAGCTTGGATCGGGTCATACGGCATCTTCAGTGCTCGAAGGAGCCTCTGTGACTCGTACGTGCTCTTCGGCAGGCAGTGAAGCTCCGAAAGCAGCCCGCCAACAGTCGCCAACACGAGATCAAAACCTTCTCGACTGATGCCCAGTGACGACTTCAACCCTATTAGGCGTGAAATGGCATCCAGTTTAGAAATGTGGGTGTTCACGTGAAGGGGCTGCTGTGCCGCCTCCATCATGGTGTAGTACGCCTTTGCGGTCTCCTCTGGATCTTCTTCCTCCACCTCCTTTCCTTGAACGAACAGCGCTTCATCAACGTCTGCCAGCAAGTCTGCCATTCCGACATCTGCATCAAACCCCTCGAGGTCCGGTCTCACCACCGCCTCCCTAAGCCGTTGGCGTTCCCCATGGAGGATCCAGCGGGTATAGTTTCGAACGTATCCATTCTTCCAAATATCATGGTACATCGGCCGCCCCTCTTTCTTTTTGTCATTCTTACACTTGCTACAGGGACACCACACCTGAATCGCCCCTTTAGCAGCTGGACCAAATGCTTGCTCTAGGAAGTGACCGGTCCCCTTTACTCATTCCTCTGTCTTGTTTTTGAACCCCGTGTACATCCACTCACGGTCAGCCATCCTCTGTCATGCGCCAACGTAAGTGAGTAATAGAACCAACAGCTGCATCTACAAGGCGTTCCTACCATCTAATAGGTGAAGGATAGGTCCTATTCCCACCCGAGGATGCGTAGATGAGGTTAGCTTCCATGCTCCGCTCCCGTCCGAGATGGAATTTCGGCAGCACCTCCCCGCTGTCCTCCCGATACACGTCCCGACAGGGAGAGTGTGTATCCGGAGAACAACGGGGAGGAGCTGCCAAAAATCCGACTCGGACGGGGGCGAAACATGGAAGCTAACCCATCTACGCATCCTCGGGCTATCCAAAAAACGTGGACAATCCGAAAGAGATACCGTCGCAGATATGCACTGATCCGCATATCAACGAGTGCGTATCCCTTTCGGACAGGAGACGCCTAACTCGGTTATGCAATCTACTTACAACAATTAAAAGGAACAGAGGTGATTTATACCTAGGGTGGCGGCGCAGACGCGGGTAGCGGCCTGGTGGAGAGTCGACACGGTGCAGGAAGACCCACAACGCCCATGAAGACGATCGTGGTCACCGAGTACCTCCCACAGGTCCACGGACTACAAAAAGAGCAAAAAATGGTTAGTATACACTAAAAATTTCGGCAGCACCTCCCCTGCAAGGGGAGATTCCAAAACCTGCAAAAAACACAACGGCGCAAAGGCCAATAACCACCACGGCATGAAGGCCGATAACCACCACGGCACGAAGGCCGATAACCACAACGACGCGAAGGCCGATAACCACGGCAGCACGAAGGCCGCTAACCACAGTGGCACGAAGGCCGACATCACAATGGCACGAAGGCCAACAAGTAGAGAACTAGTTCATATACCTTACTCTAGTAGCCAGTTCAATGACGATCGGGGACTCGGCGTGACGGACACGCAAAGAAGACCACCGAGACACTACCTCCGCCCCCTCTCCCCTTCTCCTCCGCTCCTCCTCCTTTCTTCCCTCCACCTCCTTCCTTCTCCCTCCTCTCCTTCTTGTTCCTTTTTCTTCTCCTTCTTCCTCTTTTTCTCCCTCCTTCTTCTTCCTACTTCTTCTTCTTCCTCCTCTTCTTCTCCTTCTCTTCCCCTTCCTCCTCCCCTTCTCCTCTTCTTCCTCCCTCCAACAGCACCCTCTGCCTCCTTGGCGGGTGGGGGCCGGTGCTGGGGTGGCCACCGGAGTACCGGCCGGGGCGGCCGAGTGTGGTGGGTGGGGGCCGGCTTGGGGAGACGACGCCGCCGGAGGGCCGGCTGGCGGCCGAGCTCCTCCGCTCTCTCGCAGGCGCGGGCGACGGCGGCGGGCAAGGCGGGGAGCGGGCGCCGGAGCAAGCGGATTTGGCGGCGGCGGCCCAAGAGAACGAGAAGGCGATGGCGCGCCGGGACCGGCGCGGCGGCGGGGAGGGCGGCGGCGGCGGCACGGGGACCGGGCGGGCGCGGGAGTAGCGAGCGGCGCAAGGGACCCGGGCGGCGGTGGCCGGGGATCGCGCGGCGGTGGCGTGAGGAGCGGGCGGCGGCGGCACGGGGACCGGGCGGCGGTGGAGGAGAGTGAGGAGGGTGGCGCGCGGAGCGGCGGGCGCGGCGAGAGAGGAGGAGGATAGGGTGGCAGTGGGCGGGCCCTTAGCAGAAAATTTTTTTATTTTTTTAAAAAAATACTTTGCCGACGGCCATGGCCATCGGCAAAGAACCACCACATAGCGGCCTCAGGGCCGTCCTGGGACTCCACCTTTGCCGATGGCCACCTGGGCCCGGCCATCGGCAAAGCAACTTTGCCGATGGCCTTCACATGCCGTCGGCAAAGTTTGAATTTTTTTGTTTTTTCTGCCCATTTTTTTCTGGTGCCTTCCTACATCAAATACAACCCAACTTCAAAACTTGGGACAATTTTGAGTTTTTTGCTATATTTCGTTAATTATTTCTGTTTCTTTGCATTTTTTCGACAACTCCAAATTTGAACTGTAGGTACATGAAATAATGGAACTTTTTGATTCGAAATATGGTATTCATGTTGTCGGAGTATGTTGATACCGTATTCAGGACCTCGTATGAAATTACGACCATGTTGGCCTCGTAACATGGGGAGTTACGTGCGCGAAAAGTGTTTTTAAATTATATAAAATCCATACGAAGTCCAAAATTGACGAAACTTGACGAGTTGTCTCGCCATTGCATGTGGAGACAACTCGTCAAGTTTCGTCAATTTCGGACTTCGTTTGGATTTTATATAATTTTAAAACACTTTCCGTGCACGTAACTCCCCATGTTACGACACCAACATGGTCGTAATTTCATGCGAGGTCCTGGATACGGTATCAACATACTCCGAGCATCATGAATACCAGTTTTTGAATCAAAAAGTTCTATTATTTCATGTATCTGCAGTTCAAATTTGGAGTTGTCGGAAAAATGCAAAGAAACAGAAATAATTAACGAAATATAGCAAAAAAACTCAAAATTGTCCCAAGTTTTGAAGTTGGATTGTATTTGATGTAGGAAGGCACCAGAAAAAAAATGGGCAGGAAAAAACAAAAAAATTAAACTTTGCCGACGGCATATGAAGGCCGTCGGCAAAGTTGCTTTGCCGATGGCCGGGCCCAGGTGGCCATCGGCAAACCCGGTGGGCCCGGCCGCTCCACAGGCCGCCACTTGGCCGGTCTATGCCGATGGCCACGGCCGTCGGCAAAACGGGTCGTTTGCCGACGGTCTGACGGTACGGCCATCGGCAAAGGGCACGGCGTCTGCCGGCATTTGCCCTGGGTCACTTTTGCCGATGGCCTGGATTTGGCGATGGTCTGCCGTCGGCAAATAATTGAGTTTGCCGATGGCTGGTTTTTGCCGACGCAGCGGCCGTCGGCAAAGAATGGCTTTGCCCATGGCCTCTCTTTGCCGATGGCTGGACCGTCGGCAAAATATCTTTGCCGTTGGCTCTGCTTTGCCATCGGCAAAGGCTGTGGTTTGCCGATGGCTTATTCCTTAGCCATCGGCAACGTCGGCAAATAAGCCGATTCCGGTAGAGGTATCACCAAAAAATTGAAGCCCTATCACAATAGTCTCCAATTTTATTGCAGGAACAGATGATCCGACCAGAAATATTGAGCATGCTTGGGGGAGTGATCATCTGTAACAGGTCTACCCTCTCCAAAGTCTCTGCTTGACCAATCCTTAGCACAGGTATAATGAAACGCCCATAATATAGCCATTTGAATGGTGACTGTATCATAGTTTCAAAAAAGTAGTATGTGACATTCCTTCAAAAAAAATAGTATGTTACGAATGGATTCCAGGTGAACTGCTTCACTAGTAGTTGGCTGGTTCCAGCTAAGTCGATTAAGAGTTTTTATGTTAACTTCAACATGATTGCAAAATCTAATAGTAACTCTTAAATTCCTGCAAATTGTCAATTCATATGCATTGTTAGCTTCCAAACATTTGCAACTGCATCTCATCTATCTATCTATACTATAAAGGAGCAAAGGAATTGTAAATGTGTTGTTACTGCAAAAACTTCCTACCCACTGAAGCAGACAGATGCTGACTTATGAAACGCGCGTTCTGCTGAACAATCGAGCGACTCCGACAAACTTTTTGTTACGCGAAAACTTTCTTACCCGCCCACACATACCCACGTCCTCGTCACACGGCGCGTACCCGCAACCCCTCTCGCCGGCGCACCTCCCGAATCGCGGGGCCGCAGATGCCCCGTCAGTGAACTCAAGCGGGCGAGCCTTTTACCTGTGTGCCCTTATAAATAATGGACGATCCGTGGTGCCCCTCAAAAGTTCATTCTCTCCTCTGGCTCCAACACCAAATCGATTTTGCCCCCTGTGCCCTTCCGTCCATCTTTTGTTAGAATTCCACCTTTTGAGAGCCCTGACATGTGGACACGACCAGTCACAATGTCTATAATACCCTTCCCTCAAATGAAGGAGCGCTCTCCTCTCTCTCTGTCCGGTGGGGCCAAGATGTCATCTTCTTCTTCCTCGAGGTCGGGCACGCGTGAGGCAGCAGCGGCCACACACACACGCACGCTGTACGCGAGGCCGCGGCGGCGGAGCGGCTCCCGCGCGCCCGCGCCCGCGCTCCGGCGAGGCCGCGGCAGATGAGCTCCCGCGCGCGCCCGCGCTCCGGCGAGGCCGCGGCGGAGCGGCTCCCGCGCGCCCGTGCTCCGGCGAGGCCGCGGCGGAGGAGCTCCCGCGCGCGCCCGCGCTCCGGCGAGGCCGCGGCAGAGCGGCTCCCGCGCGCGCCCGCGAGGCTGCGGCGGAGCTGCTCCCGCGCGCCGGCGCTGCGGTGAGGCCGCGGCGGCGGATCCGCTCCTGCGCCCGGCGTCCGCTGCTCCCACGCCCGGCGTCGTCTTCCAGGGACCGCGGAGGGGCGGGGCGCGACGCGCGCAAGGCCGGCAGCGTGGACGGCTCGTGCGGGGCGGAGCGCGACGCGGCCGATGGCGTCCTCCTCGCCGACGCGCCGCTGCGGAGCTCGCCTGTGCGGTTGCTGTGGCGGAGGTAGCCCGTGCGCGCGCCCCTTGGTGGCCATGGCGGAGCTCCCGCCTCAGCTCCCGCCCCGTCCGCCGGCGAGGCTGCGTGCCTGCGCCCGCGCCCGCGTGGCCGCCTCAGCTCCCGCCCCGTCCGGCGGCGAGGCTGCGCGCGTGCGCACGCCGACCTCCGTCATGCTCGCCTCGCTCCGGGCTGCGCACCGCGCCGCGCTCGCTGCCGCGTCCTTCCTCCTCGCACCTCCAATCCACACCGCGGCGGCGGCGGACGCGGCTCTCGTCCTGGCGCGGACGGCGGCTCTCGTCCCGGCGCGGACGCGGCGCTCGTCCTGGTGAAGGGAAAGGAGGAGATGGGGAAAAGGAAAGGAGAGAAGAAGGGAAAAAAAGAAAAAAAATCTTATAAGTGGGCCCCACAGTAGCGAGGGCATTTTAGACTTTTCCCCTGCCAGTTTGACACCGTGAGTGAACAAAGTGGACGGAAGGGCACAGAGGGCAAAAACAAAAAAGTGTTGGAGCCAGAGGAGAGAATAAACTTTTGAGGGGCACCACAGACCGGACCATTATTTATAAGGGCACACAGGTAAAACTCTCCAAGCGGGCGTCTGTCCCAAAGGGCAGAGGCCCACCCCCTCCTCTCCTGATCCCTAATTTCCAAATGCGCCTCCTCCGCTTGCGGATCTGGTTGCGACCACGTCTCCTACTCGCCGCCGCCGCCGATGCAGGTGCGCCGCCTCCGTCCAACCCTCCGCTCGAGAGGGCATGGGTCACCGGATCCGGCTGGGACGGCGTGACGTCAGGCGAGTGGTTGTTGCTTCCTGGCGGCGTGCGACGCTGAGGAGATCGATGGCGTGGCTTGGGACACTCGACGTGTTGCGGATCAGCGGCGAGGCAAGCGCGCAGGATTGGCTTAGCAGTGACCACATGGTAACCCGAACCGTGACCAACCCCGGCGTCACAGCCAGTCCTCCCTGATGAGATCTTGGAGGAGATCATCCTCCTCCACGACGGCGTGGAAGACCTCACAAGCGACTCCGCCGCTTGCACCACCACCTTCATTCCTGCAGCTTCAGGTGCCTCCACCCCACCCACCACAAATTGACTTCGTGCTGCCGTTGATTTCTTGTGCTCACCTCTAATGCCTTGATTTGATCAACGAAAAAAAGCCAAGAAAACCTCCAGCAAGGCATGCATCACGCTCACCAGACTTCCATGCCACAAAAGCCGGTTCCATCGTTTTGCTTACTATGTGGCGATTCCATCGTTTTGCTTTGCTTGTGCAACTACCTTCTACACACTTAAAAATGATAATTTTCTTCTTACGCATTGGTTCATGAGTGGATAGATGCTCTGTGAAGCTAACCTGCTTTTTATGAATTCAGTGCTAATGATCCTGTCCAACTTATCTGAAGATTATGGTCCCTTTTCTGTGAATTCAGTGGCAGTAATCGTGTGCCAACTTATCTGAAGCTTATGATCTTCTTTATTATGTGAATTCACTGCTAATAGTTCTGTGCCAAATATTTTCCATGGAATTCCAACGGCACGATTCTTGAAACGAATATCCAATTTAAAATCTTCTGCACATGCATGCAGGGAATTGAATGGGCGTGGCTTAAGCTTCTTTGGACTGCATGCATTTTTGTATTCTGTCAGCACTTCCTTGATGAAACCTGGAACTCTAAAGGAGCAACAGCGTCCAAAAGGAGTTTGGCTTAAACTATTTTTTCTGTCGTGTCCTCTTCCTCATATCTGCCCAACCTTGCTCATTCACGTCGTTCTCATCATAGATGGCATCCAGCCCTTCAGGTCGTTATATTTTTTCTCTTCTTTGTTAATCGATTGGACATGCTATTGGTTTATTTTATCCATTTTTGTTTTTTAATCCTTTTATATATGTTTATGGCCAAATAGTTACCTGATGAATTTTCCTTTTCCTTTTGTATGTGTGGATCGTTCTGGCTGCAACAGTATTGTTGATTATTTCCAACATTATTGGGAGGCGGCAAAGTTATAAGAACACAAGCTGAAAGGTGGGATGGACACACAGACTGCGCAGCTCCAGCCACCACTACAGGTGCCAATTCGATAGTTTCCCGCCCTAGCCCAACAACGAGCCATCAGCAGCTCCGCCCTCATTCAACTGTCAACCGCAACTGTCGCGAACCGCCGAACGTCGTCACAAGAACCAGGGTCAACAGCCCAGGCCGAGGAAGCGGACCGATTCGGCGTGCACATCAAAATCTTGTCGCACCAGATCACACAACCACTGCAGCTACTGTTGGCCAAGGGTTGCTGCGTCTCACAGTACCCCTGCGCCAGCCATTGGAAATCCCATATATATGGTCAGTGCACCAATCACACGTCCTCCTTTTAGCTATGACGAATCAATATGCTTTGTGTTCCTTGGAAATCTATGGATTATTTTAACAAAATGTACTGAGAAAGCAGATTTGCTGATTAGTTCTTATAATTCTAACGGTCCTTGTCTCAAATCATCGATGCCTGCTCCGGCTGACTGAATAATATGACCAATACAGGTTGTTTCAGCAGATGAAGATCCTATTCAAAAATATTGTGAGCGTCCGGCAGTGGCAGAGCACTAAATTTTTGCAGGACAGCTCCAAGAGCCCGTGCCCATAGGATATCATGAGGTCGAGTTCAGTGGCAGCATCTCAAGGGCCTGTTTTCCACACCAACTAATAAAATTTTGGTTCACTTCATCATGTTATTTTTGGAACAATGACATACCCCATTCTTTGCAATTGTCTTGGGCAGTTAAGCTTTATCTAATTATTGGCAAGGATCGGAAGCATATGCTCAAGAATTGTTTCATTCCTTTGGGCAATTGAATCATTAACTTTGTCCCAATCCCTTAATTATTGTGCTTGCTCCTATGATTGTGTGTGGGATTTCTGTTATTCGAGATTTTTTTAATCTTTATTGCTCTGGTAATAAATTTGTTTGGGCTCTTCATTGCAAAATACGTAACTGTTTGGTTGGCTTCATTGACAGGTTGTGATTTGTGAACGACTCAAGTAACGGGTGTGATGGAGCAGAATATTAGCAGGTTCAGTGGTAGGATTGGGCATCTAACACTAGATATTTGTTGTCATGGTTGCTCGACCCTTCAATCATGCTAAAGCTTGTGTACTCAATAGGGTGTGAGAATTAAAGATGAAAAACAAGGCTGTCAGATGATGTTAACTAAAATCAATAAGGAATGTTTTCTTCTGTTATTCATGGGCTCTTTAGTAATTACTTGCTATGACCGAGTACAGGGAAAAAAAAACTTTTTGTTCATCTATAGGTTACCGTATACAATTGGAAAAGAAAAAAATAATCCCATCTCCTGGCTCTAGGTTAGACATGCCTACAACTCATATGTTGTATTGTGCAAATTATAGAATAGAATAGGGGAGAATAGGCTTGCAGCAAATACACATTTTTATTAATACCTGAATTCTTGTTATCTTATATGAATTCTCTTAAATGTGCATTATTATTTCTTGAAATTTTCAAGAATGAACTTTTTTATTGGCATGTGCGTGTTGCACGTGCTTGTCCACTAGTTTTTTTTTTTCTAAAAAAAGTAACAGTTAGAATTTTTTGTTGCTTTTGTTTCTAGCCCAATTCTGTATCCTACCTGGAGCCCAACACATGATAGCAAATAAACCTAAGCTAATGTGCCAAACCCTTCCTGTTCCGTCTGGATTCCTATCCGTCGTCGCCTCCCATCGTCCTGGTCCAGCGGCAATTTTTTGGAAGAAAAAACAATGTGGGGAGCTCCTCCATTGCTCCGCATGCAGCAGCCACCCATTTGAGAGAGGAGTAGGTTTGTCCAGAGGAAAAGTTAAAGGGGGAGAAGGGAGAATTAGAAGAGATACCTGCCCTCATTCTTTGTATGAAGTATGAACTTATCGATTCTTCTCTGCTCTAGAGGTTCAACTGCTGGTTTAGGCCTTGAACTCGAAGTGTCGCTGAACGTTAAAGTTGATTTCAATGTTTTCCTTCTCTCCCTGTACAGCAGTAGATTCGCTCTGTTTTTTGGGTCTGTAGTGGCCGAATTAGAGAATCCCATCTCAACCGAATCTGAGTGTTTAAACATATTTTTCCGTCGAGTAAAACAAAAGTTTCCAGTAGTTCTAGACACTGCAGGAAATTGTACCAGTCTATATAAATAGTTTTTTAGAAGCTGTTAGCAATTTATCTTTTAAACCAATTTATATTTTTAATTTCTTTGCAACCAATTTGTTCTTTGCTTGTATATTATTTTACTGCACCGCACAAAAATATTATCTGATGGCTAATGTTAGCATATGAATTTTTTCTTCAACGAGTTCAAGATTGTTCCAAATTTTTCTTCAGTGAGTTCCCGACTGGAGAAACAACAACCAAAGTGAGGGCTATAGCTAGACCTCAAAAAGTTATGAAACTTTGTAGTTGGTAACTTTTTTTATTTGAGATCATCTTGTCATAGAAAAGTAAGTTTGGATTTCTAAAATTCAAAATTTGAGGTTTTCAAACAACTATGTTTGAATTTCTCAAATTTGAATTTTGATTTTTTTTCAAACTTTCTCCATGGAAAAACAACCTAAATGAGGGTTATAGATATCAAAAAGTTATGAAACTTTGTAGTTGGCAACATTTTGATTTGAGATCATCATCTTGTCATGGAAAAGTAAGTTTGAATTTCTAAAATTCAAAACTTGAATTTTTCTAACAAGCTCTGATGAGAAAATAGCGAAAATGAAAATTGTGGATCTTGAGAAGTTATGAAACTTTGTCATTGATAAATTTTGATTTGAAATAATCTTCCCATGTATACGCTTGAATTCCGTATATTTTGAATTCAATTTCTGTAAATGACCTCGAATGGAGAAACTATCTAAATAAAAGTTATGAAACTTTATAGTTGATAAGTTTTTCATTTGAATTGATTTAGTACACTCGGTATACGATCATATGTGGCTAACCGAAACGGCTTGTGGACACAAATGAGTGTCTGTGCAGTGGTGGAGGAGGCTCCCGGCAAGGGTGAGGTCACAGGTTCGAACCCCGCCGGCCGCGATTTTGGTCCGAAAAATACACAAATGAGTGTCGGTGCAGTGCTAAAGGAGGCTCCTGGCAAGGGTGAGGTCACAGGTTCGAATCCCCGCGCCCGCAATTTTCGTGCGAAAAATACCAGTAAGGTGTGTGTTTTGACCCTACAAACCTCCACCAGCCGCCCCTACAAACCTGTTGTAGTGCTGCACGGGTCACTATCTACGGCACGCATGCATAGAATTTATTTCCGCCCCGGCCTAACTAAATCCCAGCCTGGCCAGAGCTAATGCTCAGATAATGAACCGTCTCCAAAATTACCAAGGACAAGGTTGGATTTTTGGATATATATATACAAACAGTTAATAACTGCCCAAGCGTATGTACAGTCCAAGGGCAATGGTTTGGTGGTAGATAGAAAAAAAGAAATACCACATCATTAGGTGTCTATCCGAGAAATCAACCTTTGAATGCAGAATTGTTATATTATTATAGGTACTTAAAAATATAAATTTACTTAAAAGCTAATAATTGCGTTGTTTGTCTACATTGTCACTGCAATACATATCTTCTTCTCACTATTCTATTTCTCATGTCTTTTTCCTGTATCCCAGCTTCCAGATGATAGCTACTTAGCTTAATAGCCAAATCCAGCTGTTTTGTCCTGGATTCCCCTTTGTGAGCTCCCCATTGTAACATAGGTCCCCACCTCCCATACCTAACAATAATGATCAAATTTCAAATCTTTCTTCCTGGTAACTCTCATTGACCACTTCATTTTCACTGCAGCAATGAATCCCATGTCAAGCATGAGCCTAGTAGCCTACATTGATCTGCATATATGCATACTATGTGTATGGAATTGGAGACTTCATTTCATATGTAAAACTCGTGCGTGTTGCCTTGGTGTAGCAGCGTAAGTGGCTGGTGCACAGTCCGCAGGTGCATGGTGCAAGGGATCCACATGGTTGCCACTGGAGGCAGCATTTGCATGTCTTGCTGTGAGCACCCGATGGTCCAGCCATGTAGATGTTTGTGGCACTGAAAGCCAACACGAACCAGTTTGGTCATTGCGGCAGTATCGAATCAACTATCCTGATGCTTCCCACACTCAAAAAACTGGATTATTGCTGCTCTGCGTCATATAAGAGGATTGCACTAGCTACTCCGTAGACTACTAGTGTGCAATACAAGCAGCACGCATCGCATGTGTATCTATATATAGATGAATACAAAGCAAGCAGGATGAGTGTTCTTTTCCCCCATATATATAACTATGAACCGGGTAGATACCCGTGTGCAGTTTAATAATGGCAAATTAAGGAAGCCAAGCCTGAAATATGCAGGCCCAAGTGCAGCATTTCTGTCCGTTCGAGACGTGTGTGCACCTTTTCTAAACAAAAAGAGACGTGTGTTCATGATTACAGAGTCGAGCTCCAGATCAAAACATAACAAGTCCCATGCTAATGATGTCCTAGTCCCACACAATAAAGAGCACTGGTAGTCTGGTATGGAAGAAAAAACAACGTGGGGAGCTCCTCCATTGCCCAGCAGCAGCCACCCGTGGGAGAGAGGAGTAGGTTTTGCCCGGGGGGAAGTTAAAGGGGGAGAAGGGAGAATTAGAAGAGATACCTGCCCTCGTGTATGAATTTATCGATTCTTCTGTGCTCCAGAGGTTCAACTGCAGGTTTAAGCCTTGAAGTCCAAGTGTTGCTGACGCTAAACGTGAAGTTGATTTCAATGTATACGCGCCATAGGCGTGTTCTAGAAAAAAAAGTTGATTTCAATGTTTTCCTCCCTGTACTGCAGTAGATTCGCTCTGTTTTTTGAGGCCTGTAGTGGCCAAATTGGAGAATCCCATCTGAACGGAATTGTTGAGCTTTTGAAGACCCTTCCAACTAGTGTTCAAACATATTTTTCTGTCGAGTATAACAAAAGTTATGGATTTTGTTTTTGAAAACCAAAAGTTATGGATTTTTGAATATTGCTGAACTTTAGTGTCAGTTTCGCCAGGCCGGGTTCAGTTCGGAACTTCACTTTTCAGTGTTCTTTTAGAAGTCCTTGGAAGCCGAACTGTTCTAGCATACTATGGAATGTTTTATAGTGCTTTGTATGATCTTTCCATAGAGTACCCAAACTCCGTTTTTCATCGGATGGATTAGAGGATAAGAATATGCTTGTGAACGAGTGACTGTAGGGGAACAAAACTGTGTTTTTTTTTTCTTGATTGAAGGGCTACTTTCTGCTAGCTCTCCGTCATTTCGCCTAAGAATTTGACAAGCCAGTGTGCATAGAGCAGACATGAAACAACCGGTCAGTAGTAATTTCGATTCTTCTTAACATATGTCAGCATTGACCATAAATGTTTTTGTGTCTTTGTTTTATTCTAAGAAAAAATATTCAATATTTTTGGCAATATCATGAAAAAGCTTGACGATCACTGGATTACGCAAGGGTGCTTTTTTCTGTGCTGTTGCTCTGCCTCTGTTATTACTTCTGAGCAGTTGCTCTGTTACTACATCTATTACAATCCTAAGCAAACAAACAATCTCCGCTTTTCATTACAGTATAAGCTAGGGGCCTCATCCAACTTATGTTGCCATTTGCCCAAACACCATTTTATTACGTTTAATAAATATTTTGGAATTTTCAGGAGGTTGACATATAAAATTTGATCTAGCTCAAGATTCTTCAGTTATGTGGTGTGATATTCTCACCATGTATAATCCCATATTCCCATTACACCACTACCAGTCTGCACCACAAGCCAGTATACAAAGCTTAACACAAATGCGAATCACAGAATCATAAGGGGGCCTCATTACCTGCCAAGACTGCCTTGCTTCCACATGTCTGACATCGTGCTGATCCATTTGCTACCCCTGCTTGTAAGGAGACAAGAAGCCAAATCAAACCACCGCAAGACTCACAAATAGACTTTGTAGAGCAGAACCAAGAAGGTCAAGACTGAGTAACCAATGGATTTTATAGGTGGATCATGTAGTCTAGCAGCTTTGCACCATGTTCTGATAGGTACTTAGGTAGGGGCCGGAGTGTCTGACATAACATGTTATTCCAGACAAGTCTAAAGGCAATCCTTGGTACACATCTCAGAGTGGAGCAGAGGTTATGACATATTTCTGACTCTAAACTCAAGAAGCTTAATCTTGAGTCAGTGGTGCCATGGCGAATGAATATGGCCAATGGCATATGGTTTATTCATGATGCCTATCAATCCATCGAGCATTGCATGCATATTCAATGTAGTTTCAGAAGTCCCATTGTGGAAACACAAGTTAAAAACATGGCGGTTCACGTTCATCTCTGCAACTTGTTTGGTTGTTTGTTTCTGCTTCCTGTTATTTTAAACAATATACATGTTGTACCGATTTATTTGACTAATGCAAGGAATGAATTCATGCTATTTATACATTTGGGCTGCTATCAGTTTTGTCCATCCTATATGTCCATCTTCAAACCTTCATGGGGAGAGCAGAAATCTCCTTGTATTCTCTGCCTTTAAGAATGGTTTGAGCTAGCTTGCCTCTACAAATGATTTTTAGAGGTTGCTGAAAAGCCAAACTTCCTCTAAAAATGACATTTCTATGGGTGGCTAGGCTTTCATCTGCCACTAAAAATGGAGGTATTTGTAAAGTTAATTGAAAAATTCACTGATCACTATAAATTGATTTCTAGAGAAGGTTAATAATTTGGCCAACCTCTAAAAATAGTTGCAGCACAGTACAATCCAAAATTAAGTTTGAGGAAGACAAACACTACGAAATTTGCAATAATCCGATAGACCTACAACTTTGTAATTGACTATATTTTCATTTGAAATTATTTAGGGACCAGAAATAACTTTTTAAGATTTCAAATTTTGAAATTCAATTGATTTGAAATTCCAAATAACATTAAATAGAGAAATGATCTAAACCAAAGTTGTACTCAAAGTAAGAGATCTTAAAATTTCCAGTTTAAACCTTTTTCATTTGAATTCGGTTATGGTCACAAATATATACATTAACACCATGATAGAACTGCTAATAATTGCCGTTTCATAACCGGCTTTCACTGAAAAGTCCACAATCATTGCCCAGGCCTTTCTCCGGCTGCTGCTCACTTAACTACCAGTCCATGTTGCCTGGCTGCAACCCTACGCTGATCCGCACACTATAAGCTTTAAAAGTGGCTCTTATTTTCATGAAACAACTACGAGGAGCTTTCTCCAGAAGCAGTCGGCCACTACAAGCTGGCACAACATCGTGGGGCTTAAGTACCGCTTGCATCAAAAGCGAGATGCCTTTCTTCTTCCAGCCTGAAATCTGGCAAATTCATTTCCGGCCACTGCTTGCGAGTAGCCAAGCCGAATCATGCCATCCTACGGGTCGAAGCCAAGTCAATCTGTAGCTGGAATTGAAGCGGAGCAAGAAGGGCAAGAGTTCCAAATCGATTTTGTGTGCGGATCAGGGTAGGGTTGCAGCCAGGCAACATGGACCGGTACTTAGGCCAGTCTCAGTGGGGGTTTCACCATAGTGTCATGCACATTAAATACAGTAACACATCAGCAATTTGATTGAAACGAGGAGAAGAGCGAGCCATATGGTTTCACCATGGTGAAACTGGGGTGGCGTCGTTTCCCAGACATTGAAACCCGAATGAAACCAGCACTGAGCCGTTTCATCTCGTCGTCCCATACAGAATTAAAGTGTATGATCTCATACACATGCGGCAATTAAATGCTTTTCTAAGCCTGAGAAACAGTGCATTGAAACTGTTGCATTGTAGATGGTGTTTCAATGTTTGTTTCATGAAGACTTTGTTAGCAATTTTGTTTAGAAAATAGTGCAATGACACCATGCACTGAGACTGGCCTTAGGGGCCCGAGTGTCTGGCCAGCAGC
Organism: Themeda triandra; assembly: GCA_018135685.1. Lineage (NCBI taxonomy): Eukaryota > Viridiplantae > Streptophyta > Magnoliopsida > Poales > Poaceae > Themeda > Themeda triandra. The sequence continues at coordinate 40,753 of JAENPR010001326.1, forward strand.
AAATGAGTACCTGACTAGGCTAAAGGTAACCCTTCCAACAAAGCTCAAAACGGAGCAGATGTTTTTGCGTGATTCTGACTCTACAATCCGGAAGCATAATTTTGAGTCAGTGATGCTACGGTGAAACTACTCGATAATGTATGGTTTATTCCTGATGCCTATCAATCCTACATTCCTACGTGCAAGTGCAATGCCTCCACACTGGATGGTTTGGGATGACCTATACTGGAAACGCTACGAGGCATTTGCAGTTCCATGTTCATATCCTGATATCCATGTTGTTTATATGTATATGTACAAGTTGCACCTAAAGCACGGAAAGAAGATGACACAACTTAATGTTCTCGAGCAAGCAATGAATTCATGTCTGCACATGGGTTTGTAAATTAGTAAGATATTTCTCAAATAACCCATAGTTAATCATTTATAGATTCACTGTTCACTTGATGTGCATGCATTTTTCGAATACTTTTCTATAGACTAAATTTATCATAAATTTTCATTATAATCATTACATCAGCATTGAGCTTGTCGAAGTACATCTTGTTTGGCCTTCGGCTCTGCACGGTTTGCAACAATAGCTACTGCAGAAAGAGCTGGAACCGAGAAAATCCTTGTCAAGCAAGCCCTTAGTGGTAATTCAAAATGTTTTAAGAGTTGACGTGGGTAAGGCAGTTGTACAGAAGGGGAAATCAGAAGGCTGAACAAGATTCTTTTGCCTTCAATAATGTAAATTACTATTCCAGATTAAAGTTGACTTTGCATCTTTGTCCTGAGTCAAATTTCTTAATCATTGATCAACTTTATAAACAATTAGTCACCATCTAATCAAATTTGTTCGATTAAATTATAATTGAAATATATTCCGAAAGTGAACCATATATTCGCACATGAGGACATTAATACATTTTCATAACAAAACTGGATCGAGCTCTTCCATCAGGACCTTACTTTATTGGCTCGCTGATTGAGTCAAAGCCGCAAGATCTAGCTATAATGACATAGGGTACCTGTTACAAAAAATTTTAGATGCAATTCCCGATGCCTCCTACTTCTATTATTGTAGCAATAACTTACTGCTCACGAAATTGTTAGCCTTCGTGAATGAAAAACCAAATTTTTTCGCTGTGGTTCCAGCTTATCACTCAAGCTTCTACACACGTTTCAGACTTGTCGCTATATTTATAGCCATCCTTTTGGATATCTGCCTTCCGCCAACATATTCAGTCTGAGTTCCCAATTTATAGCTAGCTTTTTGACATCATGTCACTACCCCAGATTTGCATATCAGTGCCGGTTCAAAAAGGCCCATTACTGCCCGATTTACAACCGGCACTACCAAGTCGGCAGTGATGCCTCCAACTCTATCACCGCCGGTCCTTTTCACCCGGCAGTGATAGACTTTTGGAAAACCAAAAAAAAAATAATACAGCATGCTCGTTGGAGCACGCTCTTTACTATCACCACCACCGTCACGGTCAGGCTAGCTGCTACTGCCGCTGCTCCACTACATCAACCAGTTCATCCATTAAAAATCCATACATCACAGACAAAAAGAAGGATTTAACGCAGCACAAATCAACTCAACTACAAATCGATTCATACATCAGGAAGGACAAGGATTTTCAGCACATTACAAATTTGATAGAAGAAGGATTGAGAAGGATTCGTACATCACAGATTTAGTACATCACGAGAACGATTTCTGTACATCACAAACAAGAACGATGAAGATGTTCATGGGATTAGGAAGAAATACACCTGGTGATGAATTTGGATCTGGATCCATAGGGTTCCTTCTTCCTCCTCGCCAGTCACCACCGCTGGATCTAGATCCACCTCCACCTTCACTCCGAATCCGGGCGAGGAAGGGGTGGCCAGCGCGAGGGAGGATCTCATCACAAATAAAGGAGAAGAGTTCAACACTGACACACAACTCATTCACGAATTGAGGTTCCACAAATTGATTGACATACGCGGAGGGAAAGGGTATGCCAGTGAAGAACCGTGGTGGATTAGCACCGAGCCGCTCGCCAGCGCCAGGAGGAAGAGGCCGCCGGCATGGATTTGCGACGAACCCTACGCCCATGCCAGGAGGAATACGAAGCCGCCGGGGCGAATCTGCACCAAGGCGCTCGCCCACGCCGGGAGGAAGACGAAGCTGCCGCAAGCTCGCCAGCACTAGGAGGAAGAAGTTGTCAGGGCGGATCCGCGCTCGCGCCGCTCGTCCATGCTCGCGCCGCGCCGAGATCCCGACTGCTCGCCGGCGCCCGCAGCAGCCTCGAGCCCGCGCCGCGCTAGTCCGGACCGCGCATCGGCGCCCATGAATGCCTCGTGCCCGCGGCGAGCTGGGTCTAGGCCACCCGTCGGTGTCCGCGGCGGCCTCGTGCTGGGGGGTTGTGAGGAAGAGCTCTAGGGATCGGAGTTGTGTGGAGGAGCATAGGGCGGCGTTGGGTGGAGGGAGCTCTCGGGTGGAGGAGATGAATGGATAGATGTTTATGGAACGGGGAGAGAGAGAGAGAGGACATGGACGGACGCGAGCGACGAGTGAAGGAGATTGAATGAAAATTTCGGGTCCGTGTGCATTGATCAGTACCGGATTGGCTAATACACCGGCACTGATACACATTACTGCCGGGTTTTTATACCACCCGGCAGTGATCTGGATTTTTACTGCCGGATATTATTCAGTCTCACTTATTTTCTGATTTTAAAGCCTGGAGAGGATCTTTAGTGTCGGGTTTTTTAGTTTCGGCAGTGATAAGGGCGGCACTGAAGACCAAATCTGTAGTAGTGTGTTGAAGGAACTCATTAAACATGAGGAATTCTTGGTGTTACATGTGGCCAAAGCAGAACTTTAATTTCTGTGTCGTGATAATTGGAGATGACGCCCATGTTTATTCGATAATGGCAAAGAAAATTTATTCTCTCGTAAGTCCTCAATCACCAAGCTTTTTTTTAAAAAAAAAAAATAGCATCACACTTTTTTCTCCTTCTCGTATTCCCATGGTCCATTTTATAGCCAAGTTCTGCGAACAAATAAAGAACATCTTTAGTTCTCAAATAAATTGGTTTGAAAGTGGAAACAATCAAGAACTGGAATCCGCAAAAATTTTGTCATACAGCCTTTTGTTTTGCACAGGGGTTTGTGGCCTATATATATTTGTGTGAAAATGAAAACTACAGCCCCTCATTGACAATAAAGACAAAGAAAAAGTGTAAAATAAATAATATATCATGGTGCACAGTTCTCATATAACTAAATAAAGGCAAATAGGCAATTGAAAAACATTAGCCATCCAGCAGGCTATATGCCAGCTTCCCTGTTCCTGGCCATGGGCCCTCACCGGATGACAGGGAGAGACCTTGCTAGCGGAGAATATCAACAATGAATGTGCCATGACCAAACCAAGTCATTTTTTTTTTGATGAAACAGGAGGGGCAGAGCCCCTACTGGAATTTTATTAAAAACATGAAAGTAAAACTTACAGCTTAGTCTCAAGAGACAAAAAAAAAAGAAATGAAGAAAATAGCTATAATTACACAAAGTGCTCTATCCATTGATCTATGGTTGGGTGGTAGAAGGCTTTTGCCCTTAGTCTATACTATAATGCAATTCTTCAAAAGAGTGGGAAGCCTGATCTCACCTCCCGCTCACCCCGCACGCCCTCCATCGCTTCAAACACGCACGAGCACGTCCGCTCAGGTTCGATTCCTACCTGGCACGTTTGTTTTCCCTTTTCTTGTCATAAAATCAAAAACCACCACGGTCACCAGCCCGATCTCCTCCCCGCACCCCATCCTCTCCCTCGTCTCCATACCAGCCCAGAGCCGCCGCCCCGCACAAGCGGTCGGTCCTCTTCCTCATCCACCCCGCCTCTCTCGCCGGGGCGGGATCCGTGCCGCACCGACCGCCGTCGCCGATGAAGAGGAGGATGACCGCGTCTTCCTCGTGCCCCTTAGGTGAGCGCAAGCACCCCTTGTGGCTTCATGGCCGGATCCGATGTCTTCAAGGCCAGGACCACGTGGTGCTTCGACACGGGCGGATGACAACGGTGGCGATGCAGGCGCAATGGCCAGCAGATGACTGCTTTGGCTGCGGTCGCCAAAACAACAACCGGCGGCAAACGGACGCTGCTTCGTGAGTGCCGGCGCGGCCAGCCGTCTCCTGGGGATCTCGCCGACTGCCGCCGCCGACTCCCATTGACGCATGGTCGCCATCTCCCGTTGATCCGGCCGGACGACGCCGACGGACTGTATCTAGGCCTGGACGCCACGCCACGCCACGCTCTATATGGTACGTGAGAAATACGTCGATCTATCCGCTTGGATCTCCCATCGCTGCTTCTCAATCTTCATGATTAAGCAAGTCGACACTCGCGAAATTCATCCACATATACATCAATTTGTTTCCCGGGCTATACCGTCACAGCTTCCCATCTCCTTGGTCAGGCAAGCCGGATAGTGGAAGCTAGCTGCTATGAGCAGGCCGCAAGGTGCCTAATTTTTTATTCCCAAAGATCTGAACTTGTGGAAACTAATTATCTAATTGACTAATTATCTTGTATCTTTATCGATCGAAATATTTCTTTGTGTAATCGATACTAATAATTGCTATAAATTGGTGCACAACTATTATACTGTGTAAATCGCTCGGTGCTTCTTAGGCTCACATCCAATAAAATCATAAATTACTACTCTCATGGTGTTGTCACTATGTAACCAGAATGAATATTCTGGTGCCGTGAATCATGAATCCCTGAGTAAGATTTTCAATATTGTTATTAAGATTTATGCCTTCCTAATTTTGATACCACCATTTCGCTTGCTCTATATTTCAATACCTGAAATCATTGCACAGATTCTTGTTTACATTTTTTCAAATCCACATGAGAAAAAGATACTATGTTTTCTTTAGTCACCTCAGAGTCTTGCGCAGGAACCTGTTGAGGTATTTCTTTTGGAGCAAAAGTTGAAGGTACATCAGCCCTCCTTATATGGTGATGCTTGTTGTCCTTTTGTAAAATCAGGGTTGTTTCACTTGTCTGCGTCCTTTCTGTCTTTTATATGGAAGAATAATCTTTGTATTAGATCAAATTTAGCAAGCTAAAGCTGTCATGCTTCTCAAACAAGGTTATATATCTTGTTAACTTCCTGTTTTTCAGGTGTATGTATCTAATTGGCATGCTAATATGAACATCAAAGCTGATCTTTTAACTTTTGGATTTTATATATCTATAAACAGAATTTGAACCTTGATTTGGTTGTGATAACAATGATGATTTTGATATTTCACTTGCACATGACATGTTTGTTTAAATGACTCAGATGATTACCATATTTCTTTTCTCATACCCCGTGCTTTTGTCTAGAAGCCCCTGCCTCGCCCAAGATTCATCGTTAGTATTGGGTCAACTTTGTTTTTAATCCCTGAATTCTTTTCCAGGAAGAGTGGGAATGACAAGATGATGCTGGCATTTGCAAACAGCCGGCCAATGAACAGGTGAGAATGCAATGTATCCTGACATTTCTTCTAGGATCTAATTTTACCTAGCTGTTTCTTTCATTGGCCTATCTGATCACCTTTCAGATCAGGTGCTGACGACGGTCACAGAACTATTCAGGTGCAAGGAGGCTCAGTCCAATTAGGTTGATTTTTCACCGGTGCCTTCAATTTGGCTAGGAAGAAGAATCGATGGAGCTTGATGCTAGGAATGAAATTTTATTTTATAGTGTAATCGATTTGATTGGCTGGACTCTGCAGTAAGGCCGGATCACTACTTTGTTTGTGATGGAGGAAAAAATGAGACTGATTTGTTATCAGACCGGAGTGCTTGCTGTTTTCTTGGTTCCTAAATGGTGCTTCCTGTGTATCAGGTACCAACACAAGGTGATCCTTAAGACATTCAAGATTTCAAGTTACAAATTTTGTCGATAACATTTTCTTGGTGTAAATCGCAACAAGCTGGAGTGATACATAAGAGGAGTGCCTATTAGATTGGGTATTACTGCAGGAGATGTGGCAGGATTTATGAACAAGGATATGAAGGCCATAAATTTTTTCCTTTTATATGAATCCTATAAGGAAATGCTTATAATAATGTGGCTTCTTGTTATTCTGTCATATTCCATGGCGCAAATATACTTGTTGATAACAAAGGTTGCTGCTGCTTTGGATAGTTTGTTATCTATTCTGAGGTTGATAGCTTGCTTTGATCTCAGTAGTAGTATATGGGCCGTCGAATTTTTCTTTAAAGGTGTTCGATCCTTTTCATTGCATGTTAGCTTAGACTAAAGTAAGCATGTGAAAGTATTTGAAAATTGCATGTTCAGATGCAATGTGCTCTGACATTTCCTACGGAAGCAATACAGTGCACAGTTCATTCTTGTTTTCATTATTAATGAGATTACGAGGTGTCATTTTGCATTTGTTTATCAAATTTTTGTTTATCAACAAGATTTTTCTTTGCTGACAAATTGAAGCCAAGGGAAGTAACCAGATCACGGGTGGAATTTAACAAGATTTCCTCACTGAAATCATTAAAGAGTGGAATTGCCAATCTTTCTCATCAATTGCTTTCACTAACTGGTGGTGAGAATGGCATCGAGATCGTTTTTGCTCATCAGTGGCTTCCTTCTACTTCACCCCTGGATTCCGAGTTCCAAGTTGATCCTGAGGTACCATCTATCTTTCTCAATTTACCTTTCACATTTAAGCAAATCTCTTATGCAAGCTTCTTCTTGCAGGATCTTGTTGATGTGACACCCCCAACAATTGGTTGAAATAATAGGCCCATTGCAAGATGGCGCCTACACCTAAGGTTAGGTTGTAATGCTCCGTCCCTAAAAGTGCTGATGAAAATAAAACCTGGTGATACCATTGAAGAACAATCAGCTACACCTCAAGGGTAAAGGAATTAGAATGGCACGGCAATGGCACCGACTACGTTGAGCGTTGCAAGCCACCTTGTCTGAAAATGCCAAGGAACGACTGCAAGCATTGATACCTCATCTAGAAATAGATAAAGAGGTCCTCTCATCAAGGGCATATATGTTAGACCTTTTCTTTGCAAATCTGTATATATGCTCACATTACATATTCACAATCCATAAGCATGACCATTTTTTTTTTTGGAAATTGTGCAAAGTTGCTTGGCTTCAACTGATTGGTGCCATTTGCAAATCTATGATAGCTTCCAGCTTCTTCCATCGAAGATTCAGCTTAGTGTGTTTTCAGCTAGCATGCCCCACGGGTTCATGAGCCTGTTATGATATCAAGCAGTTCTATGTCAAAGTGGGGAAGAAAGATTGAAAGGTCACACTCTCTTATCTGTATGGGATCTTGCCAATTGTTGATAGTTCGGGCACACGGAGGCTTGATGATGATAGTTTGGACATTAAAGGCTTGATCATTACGGTGCTTTGAGCTCCACAATCCCTTGAAAGGAGATATATGCTACAAAACTTAAACTATCCAAATTTCGTTTGGATATTTTTATGTGCATCCCTGAAATGAAGCCGTAGCGTTAGCACGGGCATTGTACTAGTATAACTAAGGCAAACTCTTTCTTGAAAACATCTCTGCACCTTTGCACTGAGTGAGCTAAGCTCCTGAAAATCAGGTCATTTCTCATCATCCAAATGGACCAACACATTGTAACAATGATTTCCATGAAGAAAGGAAGCCTGATCTGATCTCTGATTGCTTCCAGAATTACCCCAATGTCTTCAGAGGATGGAATTAGTACTTGCAAAGAATACCAGCAAGCAGCAGCAAATGGACAATGAAACAACAAGTGCAGCAAGTCCTCATCCACATTCAAAGTACATAAAACACAGCTATAGTCATCAAGAATCATATGTCGACGCCTGAGAAGTGCTCTTGTACTTAACCTGTCACTGAGTATAAGCCAAAAAAAGGGTTTTCTCTTGTTTTGACAAGAGGAAAGCCACAACCATCTGTAGGACCTGTGTATTTGATGGTGGCCAATAAGTTGCCTATAAACCTTTCGAGAAGAGAAAGTTGAGGAACCCCAAGAATACACCTAGGAATCATTATTATCATTGAGCTGAATGGAGTGAAGAGCATTTTGCAAATTCTGAAACTGAATGAAAGCTTCCACAGTAAGAGGGAGATGAAAGAGATCCTCAAGGTTTTCTATGGTCACAGCAGTGTTGAGGGTAGTGAGTGGAGATTTGACTTAGAAGAGTTCGGGACATGCTTGACTCCGAGTGTGTGATTCCAAGGGTCTAACCAAAGAAAACAGGAAGCTCCATTTTGAACAATCACCGAAGCCGGACTTTTAAAAGTAGGAAGAAGTTTCAAAAGGTCCCTCCACCAAAAGGACCCTCCGAAGGTCCGTTTAAACGGGAGATTGTTTCTAGAATAATAGTGATGCCAAACCAATTGTACCCAGGGGATAGGCTGGTATTAAAAAATTTGTGAAGATTCTTCATGAGGAGGCTTTCATTTTGATTTTGAAGGTCTAGCATGCCTAGGCCACCCTCAATTTTTGGTTTGCAGACCAAAGGCCAAGTTGCTTTTGAAGGCTTTTTGCAATTCAAATCTGAACCCCTCCATAAACAGTGCTTCCTAAACTTATCAATTTGCTTGAGAATAGTTTTTTGGAGCATATAGGTGCACATTGTGAAGGTTGGCAAGGCAGTTAGAACTGCATTAACAAGTTGCAATGTGCCAGCTTCAGTAAGGAGGGAAGAGAAGGAAATCATCCTCCTTTCACATTTAGTAACAAGAGGCCAAAATTGAGCCACTGAAGGCTTGGTGAGACCCAGAGGGAGACCCAAGTATGTAAAAGGGAAAGTTTGTTTGGAGCAACCCAAAGTTGAAGCTAGAATGTCCAGTCTTTCCTCTGAGACATTGATAGGTGCCATGAAAGATTTGTCAAAATTCACTTTGAGCCCTATGGATTCAGTAAAATTGAGTAAAATTTCTTTGAGATGCTGAAGTTGATTAATATCACCCTCCATGAAAATGAGTGTCATCAAGCATATTGAAGAATTGGAAAATCAAGATCAAAAGGCAAGGGCAGGGGCAAAATGATGAGACTTTGATCCTTGGCTGAATTAAGAACAGATGAAAAAGATCGGTTTGAAAGGACAAAGAGTAAAGGGGAGAGAGGGTCACCTTGCTCGACCCCTCTTCGCAGTGAAAAACCTTCCCGGGAATACCATTTAGAAGAACAGGTGAAGTTCCGAGGAGAAAATCATTTTCATCCAGTTAATCCACTTAGCGGGGAAACCTTTATGTTCCATGATTTTCAACATCAACTCATGCTCTACCTTATCAAAGGCTTTTTCAAAGTCAAGTTTGAGGATAATAATTTCCTTCTTGACCGATGGCACATATGTAGATATTCCAAGGCCCAAGCCACATAATCTTGAATAGTTCTATTCTTCACAAAACCATACTTGGTTTTTATGAATGAGAGAAGGCAAAAGTGGTTGTAGTCTGTTTGCTAAGAGTTTAGTAAGGAGTTTGGCGGAGGTGTTGAGGAGAGAGATTGGCCTAAAATCAGACACTTTGATAGGATTATCAATTTTGGGAATGAGAGTGATGAAAGAGCCATTGATGCTTTGGAGGCAAAGATTCTCAGAGTGGAAGGCATTGCAAAGATTCTAGAAATCAGATCTCACAATGTGCCAACATCTTTTGATAAAATCTGTATTAAAACCATCGGCCCGGGTGATTTATCGATGGCAGATTTCTAATGACATTATCAATTTCATCAGCTGAGAAAGGCTCAATGAGACTGGTGAGGTCCACAGGATTGTGCTCATTAACAAGTTGGGTGACAAGATTTATTCTATACTTAACAGTTGCATTTGTGTGGAAGAATTTTGTACTGGCATCCCCAAGAGTAGCCCATTTGATGATACCTCTTTGTTTCCAATAGGCCTTTTGTTGATGGAGCAGGGAAATGAGTTTTTCCTCTAGAATGGTTCTAAAATTCCACTCCACAAAAGTGAGGTCCCTAAAATCCTCAATCAGATTAAAGAAGTCAAGAATCAACTTTACATTAGCAATGTTGAGCTTCAAATTAGACAAGGTATAGCTCTATGCCTTAAGCACTTTCCTCAAGTTTTTGAATTTAGCGGTTATGAGTTTTTTGCATCAACATGATTGATTTCAGAGGGCCAACCAGCTTCCACTTGATCAAGGAAGCCCTCATGTGCCAACCAATAATTTTCAAATCTAAAGATATGAGAATTGGGAATAGTGGTGGAAATAGAGATGAGACAAGGGACATGATCAGAGGTTGCAGCTGTTAGTGTAGAAACAGTGGTAGCAGGATAGCTCAGGGTCCAACAAGTGGAAGTAAAGAACTAATCAAGTCTTTCAAGGAGAGGTGGGTATTGCTTATTTGACAAGTGAAATGTTTTCCTTTGAGGGGTAATTCAGTAAGGCCAAGAGCATTGATGGCATCATTAAAGAGAAACATTTCAGCATAGTCTACACCATCTCTATTTCTATCACTGGGATTCCTATAAAGATTGGAATCTCCTACCAGCAACCAATCCACATTATCTGGCATGTTAATATTCTTGAGCCAAGAAACAAACTCTCTTTTCCCCTGAGGGGCGCATGGGGCATATATGTTAGTGAGAATCCAGGAAACATTATTGTGAAGAGAAAAGAACTGTACAGATGTTGCATAAGAATTCTGAAAAATCAAAGAACCCTTAAAGAGTGAGCTTTTCCAAAGAGTAATAGAGCCACCTAAAGCTCTCACTCATGGTAGGAAGACAAAAGAGTCAAAAGATGGTGGACAAAATTTTCTAATATAAGCCAAATCAAACTGCTCACGTTTGGTTTCTTTCAAGCACAAAATATCATAGCTTACAGAACTTAGTCTATCATAGATAGCATTCCATTTCTTTTCTGAATTTAGACCCCTAACATTCCAAGATAAAACTTGCCAACTTTTTACAGCCATTTAAACAACTAAAGGGGGCAAAAGCATAAAGAACTGAGAGAACAAAGTCCTTAGAGTTGAGAGCTACCCAGTGCACCATCACCTGGGTTATCTTCTCCAGGGGTCTTGCTTTAGGCTTTATTCTTGGCAGACTTTTTTGATCCTTTATTGGATGGTCCTGATGGCCCAGCTTCAGATTCTGGGCTTTATTCTTGCTGTTTGGCTTACTGATGGCACCCTTGTGGGATTTGGAGTTCAGTGCTTCATCTGTGAGCTTGGAAGCATCTATGTTACAGAAGGTGACTCCCAAGTCCCTCACTACAGCAGAAGAAAGCACAGGAGGTTTAGTGGTACATCCCACACATGATTTTTGACAGATTGGTGATTTAAGGCCCTTATGTTTGCCATGGAGCCTTTGGCTTCTTCTTAAATCAGATTCACAAATGCATGATTTCTTACCTCTTTTGGTTTTTTGTGGCAGGTTTGGAGCCACAGGAGCAGTAGGAGTGGATGGTGGAGTAGAAAGATCCTCCACTTTGAAAGGCCCTTGTTTGGTTTTGATAATTGAGTGACAACTTTAGGTGGACTAACATGTGTGATGGTTGAGATACACAGGAGTTAGTTCACGAGGTACATGTGTGTGAGCAACATATGCCATGGTGGAGATGTCTTGGAGATGTTGTGAGGCTCAACACATGAGTTGATAAAGGAGCTCATTGCAAATGAGACATGACATGGAGTCATGTGACCAAGAGGTGAAGATCAAGATGAGGCTTGGCTTGATGGACCGGTTGCAAGTGTGAAGGGCAAGTTGAGGCTGCGAAGCGAAGGACCATGCGATGGTGAAGCTTGGGCAAGACTTGGCGCCGATGGACCGACGCAACGGTGAAGAGCAAGTGAGGTCAAGATCGATGGACCAAGAGTGTCACATGATGATATGAAGTGGATCATATCATTTGATGATCGTGTCGTGCATGCGGTGCATTGGCACAATGGAGGATGACGGTGGAGATGGAAATGCGCAAGGCAAAGGTATAACCTAGGGCATTTCATTTCACCGGTCCAAAGGTTGAGTAGAGAAGTACTTGACCGGATTTAGGATAGATGGCCGTACTATCAAGAGGGGTAATCTTGTTTGCATATCGGTCATCTAGTGCCACTTGAGCGATCTAACATTGCGATGTGCTAGGATCGAGTGGCGTTGTGAGTTGAAGAGAAAATCCTTTGAAAATGATTGTGAAAAAGCTAACACACAAGCACATGGAGTTGTACACTTGGTGGTGTTGGCACATTTACAAAGGTGGCGAATGTTCGCGCCGTGTGGTTTGTAGGGTTGAGTTGGGCTTGGGTCCCTCTCTCCCTCCCGCCGAGCTTCTTGAGGCGGGATTCGGCGCTTCGGGAAAATTGGAGGCATATTTTCCATTGCGCCGGATGCAAAATGCGGTTGAAAACATGCTATCTCTCGGTGATCAAGTTGGTATACTTGTTGGATAGCATGGTGGAGAAGATCGCGCTGACGGCCGTGAATCATGGATTCACAAGGCGCCGACGCAGCGCCGGACGCGGCCCAGCGGGCCGGACGCGTCCGCGCGTGGCGGAGTCGCATGGGCATGCGGGCGGGGCGCGATGTGAGCGCGGACGCGGTAAGGCGCGTCCGGCGGTCCCGGACGCCGACCGAAACTTTCCGGTCGGGCTCGGTCTCGCGGTTGGGTCGCCGGACGCACGGCGGACGCGGGCGCGGACTCGGACGGTGCACCGTTGAGCGTCGCGGCGCGTGTTGCGCGCAGATTTCTTCGCGCGATCGGCTGCTAGCCGTTGGGGCTTTAACGGTCGGCTTTGAACGGTCTGGACACGTGGAGCGCGGAGGAGCGCCGGACGCGTCCGGCGGCTTGCTCCGGACGCGTCCGGCGAGTACTGCGGAGTTGCCCGAGGTGGCAACGGCTCTTTCAGCCCTTGGGGCTATAAATATGAGTCTTGGCCGGCTGTGGCCGGTTGCTGAGCACGCCCTGGCTATGTTGCCTTGTGTGGTGGTGCTTGGAAGCCCTCTAACTCACATATGCTTGGTAGTGACCATCCTATAGTGTGAGAAGAGCGATTCTAGTGCGAGTGCTTTGTGAGATTGCATTTGTGGCACTAGGTGGTTGTGTTGCAAGCCGGAGAGCTTGTTACTCTTGGAGGTTGCCACCTCCTAGACGGCTTGGTGGCAAGAGGCTCCGTGGTAGCACGCGTGGAGATACGGTGCTCCGGAGAAGAGATTGTGAGAGGTCGGTACTCACCTCGCGGGGATCGCGAAGAGTAGCCCTATTGGATTGCGCGTGTCATTGAGTTACCACCCTTGAGTGTGTGGGTTTGCTCGGTGCCTTGAGGGGCTCACTTGAGAGTGGTGTCTTGCGGTGCCTTGCGGGCGTGCCTTGAGGGGCAAGTGACTTGAGGGTCACACCGAAGTACCATCTAGGTGAAAAGACCGGAGGAACCACCGAAGGTGTTGGTCGGCACAACGGGACGTAGCTTGGGGGCAACCAAGTGAACTGGTGAAAAATCGCCGAGTCATCTTGTGTCCACACTTCGCGGTGGTTTGCAATCTCTTTCACAAGCTTTGTATTTACTTTTCTTACATTCTTGTATAGCTTGTGTAGTTGCTCTTGTGGTTAGTTAGCTTGAGTAGCTTGTTAATCACCTTCTTGCTTGTGTAGCTAGAAGTAGAGTAAGTTGCCTTGCTTAGCTTGTGTAGTTAAGTAAGATTGAGCTCTTGGGTTTGGCTTGTGTAGCTTTGTCCATGAGCATCTAGTGAGCTTAGGTTGGCTTTGTGCTTTTGCTCATTAGAATTGTGTAGGTGCTCACCCGGTTGCTAAAGTACTAGTTGCTTAGGTTTGTGTGACCTTGCAAGCTAGACTTGTTTAGTGTGCACTAGCTAGATTGGCACCTTGTCTTCTTGTTTAGGATCTTTTACAAGGTGCATCTAGAGACATAGATAGAGGGGTGAAAGTCTTGGTTAGGCCGATAGATTTAATTCCGCACTTATATCGGTTAGCCGGAGCGATTAGTTTTAAAAAGGACTATTCACCCCCTCTAGTCCGCCATCTCGACCTTACAAGTGGTATCGGAGCCGGGTCTCTCATTTTAGTTGTCTTCACCGACCCGAGAGGATGGCGACTAGTGGGATAGATGTTGAGTGCTCTTGTGACACACACATTTTTGATGGCACGGACTTTGCACGGTGGAAACACCATATGCTTGATCATTTTCGTGCATCGGGACCTAAGGTTTGGTGGGTTGTCACAAAGGGTCTCACTCACGTGATGGACGATGAGAACCTTACCGAAGCTCAACAAGCTCTTTATGATCTTAATGATAAAGCTCTTTGCTTTCTAATGCTTGCTTTGAGTTTTGATGTGTTTAAGAAGGTGAATCATCGAGGAACCGCACGTATGGCGTGGGATTCCATCAAGCACATCTTCGGCGATGCCTCCACATGGGATGATGACAAGTATGAGGTGGAGGAAGCCACGATGGTGCTACATGAGTGTGTTGAGCATGATCACAACAAGATTGCTGTGAAAGATTGCTCCACCTCATGGTCAAGTGAGGAAGATGATCGATCTACCTCAAGCTCACTTGACAAGATGGAAGATGTTGCCTCAAGTGATGCAAGTGATGATTCTACCTCAAGCACACTTGACGGCGATGATGGATCATGCTCCAATGATGATGCAACTACAAGCTCTCCAACATCATCATATTGCTTCATGTCACAAGGTGACACTAAGGTATCAAGTTGCAATGTGATTGATCATGATTCATATGATGAGCTTGTTAGTAGACTTGCTAGCATGACCATATCTTTGGAAAAAGAGAAAGCCAAAACAATGAAACTTGAAAATGAAAACTCTTTTCTAAAGACAACATGTGAACAACAAAAGCATCTACTTTATGTTATTAATTGTTCACATGATGTGTTAAACTTGGCCCATGAGGAACTTAGTGTTGCTCATGAAACTTTGTTGCAAGATCATGCTTTTCTCACTAAGAAGTTTTCCATTGAAGAAATTAAAACTAGTGAGAGCTCATCACTTGGGTTGAATGATCAATCACATATGACTAACCTTTGTGATGTAGGGAAGAAGCATGTATCCACCTCTTGTGATGTTTTACTTGCTATGCCATGTTCTTCACATATAGATGCTTGTTCTACTTCCTTGTCTAGTGAGACTAACATTTTGAAGGAGAACAATGAGCTCAAGAAGAAAGTGGAGAAGTTGAGCAACAAGCTAGAGAGGTGCAACAACTCCAAAGTCCTCTTCCGGAAAATGTTGAAGAGTCAAAGGAGCTCTCATGACAAGAGTGGCCTTGGCTTCATCAAGAAGAGGAAGGTGACAAAGGGAGCAAGAAAGTTGACCAAGAAGATGATGAGGCAAGAAGAAGAAAATCTATCTCATTTCATGTGCTTTCAATGCAATGAAATGGGACATCTAGCAAGAACTTGCCCAAACAAAGAGGAGTCTCAACCAAAGCCACAAGATGAGCAAGAAAAGAAACCCCAAGATCAAGTCAAGATCAATCATGAAGATATAATTGATGACTTGAAGATGATGAAGAAGAAGACAAGAAGGGGTGGAAGAGCAAGGCATCCAACTCCTATTCAAGATGCCGACATGATGATGAGCAAGATTCAAAAGAGAAGAAATTTGGCTCACATCAAGTGCTTTGAATGTGGGGATATGGGACACTTTGCCTCGGGGTGTCCTACCAAGCTTGAGAAGAAGGCTCAAGCAACTCAAAAGAGGCAAGGCAATGAAGAGCATCACATGAGCAATGAAAAAAAGGCTCAACTGAAAAGAAGATGTTATTCATGCCGGGAAAGGGGACACATGGCTTATTCATGTCCCCTAGGTAACACTTCTAAGCTTATTTCAATTGATGCAAATAATATGCTTAGAAAGGATGGTAATGGTACCTCTACGGTCTCTATTGCAAAACATCCCGCTATCCATACTAAGGCTTTGCCTAGGTATGTGGCTCCTAACTTGAGAGGACCCAAACATGTTTGGGTACCATCAAAAAGTGGATGATTGTGTAGGTACCATGGCATTGGAGACTTGATTCAATTGAGTTCATTTCATTCATCATTTGATTGAATCAAGTATTGAAGCTTAGTGCTATTCCTCTCCCAATGCCAAGTCATGACAAGTGAAGTCCAATGAGCTACAACATACAAGTGCAATAATCAAGTTGTGGTAATTTATTGGTCATATTCGAAGGCTTGCAAAGTATTTGAGTTGAAGCTTGCTAGTGGATGATCATGTGCTTTCAAAGGTATATTCCTAGTTGATCTAATCCATTTGGGTGCATATGAGTTGATTGAATTGGATCGATATGCATATGTTGCTTGCTATGAGATGTTTGAATGGATTAATTGCTCAGTAGTCAAATTTGGATTGGTTTGGTTGGATATGATCACAAGATGACTCTTAATAAGTAGTTTGAATGGATATATGTCTTGTGTTAGTATTCAAACAAGTTGATATCAAGTTTGATTCAATTTGAAGAGGCATAGCTCAATTGCTTAAAATCTGTCCCAAATATTTAGAATCTGAGCTAGCTGAAAAGACGGCCATGATTGAGTGATCAAATTTATTTGGATTGGCTTGAAATTTGGTATGGATGCTCTACACTTATGGTACAATATGCTGTACAAACTTCATGAAGATTGGATAAGAATTGCTTCGGTTTTGGAGTACATCTTGTCAGCAATAGTGCAGCAATTTTCAGCATGCAACAGTAAGGGAAGATGTGAAATCTGGTAGCAATCTAGAAGGCCAATGAAGCTCAAATTTTTACAGCTGCTGGTAGACTTAGTGTTGCACATCTCCACCAAATTTCATGGCATTTGGAGCTGTACATTGTGAGATATGAATTATTCTTTGAAGAGTACAGAATCTGCCAGAAAAGTGACTATCATTGGTTATATCAAGAGTCACTCAAATTGAAAGGTCCTCAAGTTGGTTTCATGTTTACAAGTGGTTGAGGAACCTAAGTTTGGTTTTGAATTGGTCTAGAAGCATGAAGAATAATGAGTACAAGGTCATTTGATTGTGAAGTGTATTTGTTACACAGTTGGGTACTCAAATCGAAGATCAAGATCAAACTCAAGATGAAGATGAAGTTTAAGTTCTAGTGACAAATTGAAGATCATTTGGTAGAAAGAAAAGAACTTAAACAAGAAAGAAAAGGACTTAAGGAAGATTTCAAGTGATTCATCATATCAAGTCCAAAGGATCAATCAAAGAAAGGCAATTCAAGTGAGTGTCAAGGATAGTTCTTGGTGATCCAAGAGATATTGGAGATGCTCGGTTGAAGCAATCAAAAGGGTTGATAAAGTAAGCAAGCAACACCCAAGATAGAGAGCAATACATGACGAGTCAAGAAATAATACAAGTGGTGCACAAGTGATACCCATTCAAGTGGTATTCTCTCATGCAAGCAAGAATCACAAGAAGAAGCGGGCCAACTACAACAAGAAAGTGCACTTGATCTCAAGTGGGTCTTCATCTCATATGGGTGAAGCATGGTATTCAATCATGGTATCTATTGGCTTCATCAAGTTTATAAATGGACTTCACATTGCTATTGGAGTAATGAAATTGGAATCTATGTGACTATCCTCTACTCCAACATAGCAAAGGTATCATTGTATTGTGCATGATCATTTCATCCCTTACTAGTATGCGGTTAGTGCATATAGTACATGCTTATTAGGATCATGCATAACAATGAAATGTTTTAAATTCATAGTCTACCACTATTGCTTGATTGTTTGATTTATCTAGTGGTATGAGTATGAGTTTGTTCATGAGCTAGTGAACCCAAGTACTTGATCTAGTTTGAATTGCATATAAGTTTCAAGTACAACATTGACAAGATAACCCTTCTAGTGAGGTGTGAAGAAGCTTGTCATTGGTTCAAACCGGACTTGGATGTTTATAAGTGATTCATATTGGCTCAAGTCAAAGAAATAGAAGCTCATGAAGACTATCAAGTTCAAGAATTGGTTATTCATGATAAATCCAACAAGTGGTTACCATAATGATAGTTCTTGCAAGAAATGTCTAGTCTATCACTATCTTCAAGTGGTGTTCCTACAAGTGGTATGGTACACATGGTTTTCACTCAAGTGATATCTAGTACATCAAGATGATGGTTCCACAAGTGATCCTCAACTTTAAAGTGATCAATTCAAATCAAGAGAAGCTACCCTCACCGACAAGAAAGTGTTTGATTGGTTTGACTCATGCTTTGTCATAGGGAGGAGCCCCACTTCATCGGTATTAGAGACAAAGAAACTTCAAGTGACCTACATGTAGTATCTTTGGTGCTATGACAAAGGGGAGTGCCCAATGCATAGTTACAAGTGGATTCCTTGCAACTACATGTGGATTTTACAAGTGGTGTCATTCCAATATATGGTGTTGTCCATCAAAAATGAAGATTCAAGACTCAACCATCAACCCCTAGTTCCAATCCTTTGCATCAAGAGAATTTTTCTTACATGTGGTATCTTCAAGTGGTATTGCTGCATACCTTTATGGTCATTGATGACAAAGGGGGAGAGAATTGTACAAAGATATGCGAAGAAGCATACAAAGGGGAGAATGCGAAGAAGCATACAAAGGGGAGAAATATGGAACAAAAAGAAGCATACAAAGGGGAGTAGAAAATGGACATGGATCAAGAGGGAGCAACATTGTAAAATGGAGGAGGATCAAAAATTCTTGGACAAGAGGAACACACAAGTAGGGGGAGCAAGCTCATGAACTTGATTGATTGCATTTGAGATGTGCATATTCATGTGCTTGCTTGCATTTGCATAAGTTCTTATATTTCAATATACAATGCTTGTGTGGTGAATGCTAGTTATAGAACTTGATTGATGATTTGAAAAACTAGCATGTATAGGATGGTTTAGCTAGTCACATGTGCTTTACAAGTGGTATTAGAACCTGGCTTATAATGTTGATCTCATGAGGTATCTAGTGTTTTGTTTCATGTGATTTCTAGCTAACCATGATGCTAAGGATGAACTTCAATGGTGCAACTCCGATTTGTATCACGCTTCAAAGGTTTATCTTATACACCTTAGCATCACTTAGTAGTGCTAACTCTCCCAAAATTTCCATATTTATGCATATGTGCAAGCTTGAAACCAAACCATTTGGGCACATATGTAGGGGGAGCTATCACTACCAAGTTGACATTGTGGTACTTATCCAAATCATGACATTGAGCCTAAATGTTGGATAAGTGGCATATAGTCCAAATATTCTTAAATTCCATATCTTTGTAGAGTTGTCATCAATTACCAAAAAGGGGGAGATTGAAAGGCCCTTGTTTGGTTTTGATAATTGAGTGACAACTTTACGTGGACTAACATGTGTGATGGTTGAGATACACAGGAGTTAGTTCACAGGTACATGTGTGTGAGCAACATATGCCATGGTGGAGATGTCTTGGAGATGTTGTGAGGCTCAACACATGAGTTGATAAAGGAGCTCATTGCAAATGAGACATGACATGGAGTCATGTGACCAAGAGGTGAAGATCAAGATGAGGCTTGGCTTGATGGACCGGTTGCAAGTGTGAAGGGCAAGTTGAGGCTGCGAGCGAAGGACCATGCGATGGTGAAGCTTGGGCAAGACTTGGCGCCGATGGACCGACGCAACGGTGAAGAGCAAGTGAGGTCAAGATCGATGGACCAAGAGTGTCACATGATGATATGAAGTGGATCATATCATTTGATGATCGTGTCGTGCATGCGGTGCATTGGCACAATGGAGGATGACGGTGGAGATGGAAATGCGCAAGGCAAAGGTATAACCTAGGGCATTTCATTTCACCGGTCCAAAGGTTGAGTAGAGAAGTACTTGACCGGATTTAGGATAGATGGCCGTACTATCAAGAGGGGTAATCTTGTTTGCATATCGGTCATCTAGTGCCACTTGAGCGATCTAACATTGCGATGTGCTAGGATCGAGTGGCGTTGTGAGTTGAAGAGAAAATCCTTTGAAAATGATTGTGAAAAAGCTAACACACAAGCACATGGAGTTGTACACTTGGTGGTGTTGGCACATTTACAAAGGTGGCGAATGTTCGCGCTGTGGTTTGTAGGGTTGAGTTGGGCTTGGGTCCTCTCTCCCTCCCGCCGAGCTTGCGAGGCGGGATTCGCGCTTTCGGGAAAATTGGAGGCATATTTTCCATTGCGCCGGATGCAAAATGCGGTTGAAAACATGCTATCTCGGTGATCAAGTTGGTATACTTGTTGGATAGCATGGTGGAGAAGATCGCGTTTTTCGACGGGCCGTGAATCATGGATTCACAAGGCGCCGGACGCAGCGCCGGACGCTACCGGGCGGGCCGGACGCGTCGGCGCGTCTTTGGCCGGAGTCGGCATGGGCATGCTGGCGGGCGCGATGAGCGCCGGACGCTTGACGCGGTGGCGCGTCCGGCGGTCCCGGACGCCGACCGAAACACGGGTCGGGCTCGGTCTCGCGCGGTTGGGTCGCCGGACGCACGGCGGACGCGGGCGCCGGACTCGACGGTGCACCGTTGAGCGTCCGCGCGTGTTGCGCAGATTTCTTCGCGCGATCGGCTAGCCGTTGGGGCTTTAACGGTCGGCTTTGAACGGTCTGGACACGTGGAGCGCGGAGGAGCGCCGGACGCGTCCGGCGGCTTGCTCCGGACGCGTCCGGCGAGTGCGCGGAGTTGCCGAGGTGGCAACGGCTCTTTCAGCCCTTGGGGCTATAAATATGAGTCTTGGCCGGGCCGTGGCCGGTTGCCGAGCACGCCCGGCTATGTTGCCTTGTGTGGTGGTGCTTGGAAGCCCTCTAACTCACATATGCTTGGTAGTGACCATCCTATAGTGTGAGAAGAGCGATTCTAGTGCGAGTGCTTTGTGAGATTGCATTTGTGGCACTAGGTGGTTGTGTTGCAAGCCGGAGAGCTTGTTACTCTTGGAGGTTGCCACCTCCTAGACGGCTTGGTGGCAAGAGGCTCCGTGGTAGCACGCGTGGAGATACGGTGCTCGGGAGAAGAGATTGTGAGAGGTCGGTACTCACCTCGTGGGGATCGCGAAGAGTAGCCCTATTGGATTGCGCGTGTCATTGAGTTACCACCCTTGAGTGTGTGGGTTTGCTCGGTGCCTTGAGGGGCTCACTTGAGAGTGGTGTCTTGCGGTGCCTTGCGGGGCGTGCCTTGAGGGGCAAGTGACTTGAGGGTCACACCGAAGTACCATCTAGGTGAAAAGACCGGAGGAACCACCGAAGGTGTTGGTCGACACAACGGGACGTAGCTTGGGGGCAACCAAGTGAACCGGTGAAAAATCGCCGAGTCATCTTGTGTCCACACTTCGCGGTGGTTTGCAATCTCTTTCACAAGCTTTGTATTTACTTTTCTTACATTCTTGTATAGCTTGTGTAGTTGCTCTTGTGGTTAGTTAGCTTGAGTAGCTTGTTAATCACCTTCTTGCTTGTGTAGCTAGAAGTAGAGTAAGTTGCCTTGCTTAGCTTGTGTAGTTAAGTAAGATTGAGCTCTTGGGTTTGGCTTGTGTAGCTTTGTCCATGAGCATCTAGTGAGCTTAGGTTGGCTTTGTGCTTTTGCTCATTAGAATTGTGTAGGTGCTCACCCGGTTGCTAAAGTACTAGTTGCTTAGGTTTGTGTGACCTTGCAAGCTAGACTTGTTTAGTGTGCACTAGCTAGATTGGCACCTTGTCTTCTTGTTTAGGATCTTTTACAAGGTGCATCTAGAGACATAGATAGAGGGGTGAAAGTCTTGGTTAGGCCGATAGATTTAATTCCGCACTTATATCGGTTAGCCGGAGCGATTAGTTTTAAAAAGGACTATTCACCCCCCCTCTAGTCCGCCATCTCGACCTTACACACTTGCAGAATGGTTTTATCTCCAAATGATATCTCATTATCAGAAGCAGGTTCCTCAGTTTCTGAATGAGTAGATGAGCATGTTAATTCAGTTATTGAAACAGAAGGTTTCTTCTGGGGTAAAAAAAAAAGAAAAGGAGCAGAATTTACCAGAGTGCTATTGTAGAATATTCATAGCCTGGGAGGTTAGAAGCTCCTTTGCCCACTCATAGGATCCTTGACTGAGCATCTGGAAGATAAAGAAATCCACCCAAGGAGATAGGATATTGATAGATGGAAGGCTTTCATCCATGCTTGTGAAGAACTTTGCCCAGTATCTTATTGACATAGGGTTTGGGCTAGTGGAAGCTGGACTGAACTTGCTGGACCCAAGGCCAGCACTAAGAAGAGATGGATTGACGGGAGGTATGAATGTCTGAACAAAACCCAACTCAATCTAATCCATATTACTTGCATTGCTGTCATTTTGCTCCCGAAAGAGCTCCTGAATTGGAATCTGATCCACAGCTTACTAGTTGTCCAATTTAGGGGTTTCTCCTTCAGAGAAATTGAAGAACCATGGAACCTCATCCAAAGCTGCCACTCTCACCTTGACTAAAGCTCTAGACAAATTATTGTGATCCTCCTCCCACACAATGAGTTTGCCAAAGTTTGAAACTGCCTTTTCAACCAAGTCATAGGACCAAACATCAATGTCCAGTCCAAGCATCATCAGCCAAATCTCATGTGTGTAGTGAGTGGTGGTGTTATTCCAGGCCTTGTCATGTGGAATGAAAGAAATGAAGGAGTCACCAAATTGATGTGGCCCACTATTCACCAAGGCATCCCGGTGTGAAACTCTACTGAGCTTGACATAAGCCTGACCAAAAGGACAGGGTTGAATGGTTTGGTATGGCATTCTCATCTGCTCATTCAGAAAATTAACTAGCATCTGTCTGATATGATCAAAATCATTAACTTGTGGTATTGGATGAATAAAAGCGATGGCAAGGTCATTGTGAACTCTGTTCAGACGGCCAGTGATGACCCTGCGCATGAGTGGCCGGCCAGGAACCATCACCCTCTGACCCCACTCTGGCATGAAAGGTGTGGGATCAACAAATCGATACACCATCGGATTGGGATTGGGGTTCACTGCAACAGCAGGAATTGGATTTTTCAGAAACCATGAAACATGTTGAATAGGAGGAGGATGGGAAATGCCAAGAGCACGCTGTGCAAACTCACAAAAGGAAGAGAAGATGATCGGTGATGATGATGGTTGCTCCGACACAGACTGCACTTCCTCCAGCAAATCGTCGTCGTTGATGAACTCAGGAGCGACGAGTCGCCATGGCAGAGACCAAGGCACAGTTATAGTAGGGAGAGGAGTGGAAATGCCGTTTAATTCCATCAGATATCCAGTCACAGACTGATAAAGTTTTGACATACTATTAGCTACGGGCCCACTGGTCATCGACCCGTCAGGGCGAAGAGAGCAAGAATTCGGAACGCCACTCGGATCAATATGGGAGCGCTCCAATCAAGGATGGATAGAGCAGTTTCCAGAAATGTGTCCCAGAACGAGACAAATCCGGCACCTCGGTCTACTATTGCAAGCTTGCCTTGAGTGGGCCGGAGAGAGGCAATTGGTGCATAGATCAATCAAAGGCCCATGACTAAGTTTGAACTTTTTTCGATTCGGGTTTGGACCAAGGAGGCCAGCAGCCCGAAAAGTAACATTGTGCTTTAAAGGTGGAATAAGGTTTTTATTAAGGCCACCATTTAGAACAGAGTTAAGACCAAATTTATGATTAGAGTCATGAGCAATGAACGTTGGATTTTTGAATTCAGGGACGCCATGGATGAAGAGCTCGAAGCTTGATGACAAGAACGAAAAGGATGAACAGGAATGGCATTGGCACCAGTCAAACGTACCGGGCGACCTTTGGAGACGTGAACCCACTCTGCTTCCTGTTCAGCGTACCAGTTCCTGGACTCTGCACGGTGATTCGGGCCGCCACCATTCCAGAGGTGGAAGAAGACCTTGAAATCCTTGCACTCATTGGATTTGAAGTTATAGATATGGAAGCTAATCTGCTTGCACGAAACTGAAAATCTGAAGACTCGATCACTCAACTGCAGGACACGAAAAGCAGAGGAGCAAGCACCGAATATGGATTGGAGAAGAGATCCAATGAATTGGACAGAAAGACGAAACTTGCAACGACCAACTGAGAGAACGAGAAAGAAGTCCTTAGCTGTAGAAGTGGAATCCATGGTGACCGGAACACCATAGCGGCGGAAGAGTTGTGAAGCCACCACTTTTCCCAGACGGAGGTTGAGAGACGGGGCAGCCATCACTGGGGAGGGCAGGTTGGCGGCGGATAAGATCGGATGCAGACGGGGAGACCGCCGGAGGGCGGCCTAGAGGGCCACCAGCGGTAGAGCCAACTCACTCAGTCTCGATGACTCTCACCAGGCCCTTTGACGAAGTGGAGGCGCGACCTCCCCGCAGCCTCGGAGTAGCAGGGCGACGACGGCAACGCCGGCGGTCAGCGGGGACCAGCACGCCGGTGGTCAGCGGGGACTAGCAGGCGCACCAGACAGGGGGGCCCTGGCGAGGGCCATGGGGGGAGGGAGGGCAGCGGGTAGGAGGTGGAGCAGGGTCGGGGCTAGAGGCCAGCGGCGGCCTAGGAGGCCGCCGCGGGCGGGTGGGGGAGGAGCGTCTCGTCGGCACTGCGGCCACACCTGGACCAGGTGAATCTGTTGTGGTACTACAGGGAGATTTATGATGATCAAACCAAGTCATTGACAACGTGCATGCCTTGTATCACCATTATATATACTACTATGCCCTTAATCAGGCACTAAAATCTAGAGACTGAAACAGAGGAAGATCAACTGTTCGCTGCCACCGTTTTTTTTTATTGCTGTAGGTAATGTATTGAACTGTCCCACTATCAGATTCACGGTGAAGGAACAACCCAGGAATCGAGATGGAAAATGAACCATTAGATAGGTATAATTCCTGGTGTCATCTATTTCTACTCTATCGATAATGAAAATGAAATTCTTTAAAGAGTCAAATCTTCTCAAGTTTTGAAGTAGGAGGGCACGAATTGAATTATTCGTGTTCTTGTCTGTTCATGTCTTCCTCTCCAAGAAGCTCTCCACTTATACACACTGGTTTACCGGTGTCTTGTCCCAACGGAATAGCTGTTGGAAGGAGCCTAAGAGTCAAGTCCATTGTGGGCCGAAAAGCACGCATACTAGGACGCTTGCCACGTGCACGCTTGCTATATCTGCGCTCTCTTATAGGATGTGCCAGCTGAAAAGTCTTCTCCTTCGTCAGTGCTGTGTCATGGGCGGTTTTGGAATATGATCTGAATTCTAATCTGAGTCTTGCAGGGAAGCCTGGATTGTCTGCAGTTTGGGTTATATATTTAGCGGATTTGTTTTTGTATTTCATTGCAGTCAATTCGTCCTATAAATATAATTAAGCCGCATGGGAAGAGTTGACGACTTATTGTATTACCTAGGTTTTGTAAACCCTCTCTATATAGAGTGAAGATCACCTGTTAGTGCTCGTGTTTTTTTTTTAGATAAAAATCTTTCCCTTGTTTGATCTTTATTAGCGTTATTTGCTAACAGGCGGCCTCTGCAGCTTATGTTAATTTAGATTGTTCCCTTAACTAACACGCACGCTGCATGCCCAGACGCTTAGATCTGGGCCCTTGTTAGTATCTCTGCCTAGTGGACACAGGAGGGACAGGCTGGCGATGGCCCTCCGCTGGCTACAAAAGGCACCGTTGGAACTCAAGGGAAGGCATCGAGGAAATATCAGAACTCTATCTTTTCCTCCACTCTACTGTTCTTCCTCCCCAAGTCTTCTCCATATCTGTACCCAGATTCTTTTAGTATCTTCTAGGCCCTCTCCGGATCATTCCTATGCTTCTCTGTTCTAATCCCATGTTGTGCTCTCCTATCTCAATTCCAGTCTTACTGTATCGGATTATTCCTACCGTGCTTGATTGAGTTGGTGTTGAAGTAAACTGCTGTGCCATCTTCTAGTGAGCTGCTAACAGCCCTCTGCCAATCACTATGGCCACTGCCCGTAGCTAGGGATTTGAGGCAGAAGCCAGATGGGGACTGGAGAAGAGTATCCAGATGAGAGACAAATCTGTGTACTGGGCCCCTTATGTCGTTTAATATGAGCACAAACGCCTTTTCCATGAAGCCAATGTGTGTTGCATTATGGGTATATGAAAAGAAAACACAGAATGTAATGGTTGTGGCTATTAATAAGGGATAAAATTTTGATGTCATGGCTTTGAATGAAACAGAAACTTTTTTGGCACTACAGGAAACCATTTTTTTTTATTGGCGCCGAGGGAATTGCCAAGCACATTACTGACCGGAGTGTGCTGACACCATTATATTGTGACACTCAACTCTACAAATCATCATTTGCAAGACAAGTGTGGTTTCAATTCCCTATTCCTTCTATTTCTATTTAGCCATAAATTACAGCTCACGAAAATGTTAATTTGGTTCGTGAATGAAGGACCAAACTGTTTCACTGTCGTTCCGCATATCACTGCAGCTTCAGCCTTCAACACACCTTTTAGAGTTGATGCTAGATTTGCAGCCAGCCTTTTTACATACCTTTTACAAGACCAATTAAAACTGAGTACCCAATCGAAGTCACCTTCCAAACCAATAAACATAAGTAACTCCTCAGGTTACATTAGCAATGCTATTAAGAAAAAAATTAGTGTTCTGTGTCATCATTCTAATGATCGAATTGTGATAATGTGATGGCTATTTGTCATGAATTCACATATATAAGTTTCTACAAGACTAAAATACTATTGGAGGACCAGAGTAGCATTTAAACATTTTCTATTCATTTTAGTTCAATATTCAAGCATGGTGTATTTTTTCAATTCCAAATGGGTTGCACTGTCTGTGCCAAAAGAATTTGTGGCTTCCATATCATGTGCCATGTTCTTTGCTACAATCAAATTTGCGGAATCTATAGAATGGATGAGCCACATCGAATTGTTCATGATCGATCAACCCCCTCACTACATACTATTCCCTCTGTCGCAAATTATAAGTCATTCCAACTTTGTTGGATAGTGAAATCATCTCAAGTTTAACAAAAAATTATAGAGACAAAATTATGACATGATGTAGGCATACTATAAATATAATTAAAGAAGAATCTACTCATACTTATTTGGTATCATGAATGTTATCATTTTGTTATATAAGTTTGGCTAAACTTGATATACATTGAGTCTCAAAGAAAGTTAGAATCTATACCATACTCATATAGTTGGTGACTCAATACCCTCTCACAGATCATTGTACATCACTGTTGTAAGCACAGTGCACATCCTTCGCCGTCCAGTCCAATCCTGGCTTTAGGCGCCAACACCATCCACGTACCACCCTTCTAGGCCCTCCCCGAAACACATCTTCTCAGGCATGAATACAAGGGGAAAAAATCCTCACCATTGTCACCCCACGACTGATGGCGCCGCCCCCGTCGAAGAAACCCGTACTCGGCCCTCCCGCA
Source organism: Themeda triandra (assembly GCA_018135685.1). Classification (NCBI taxonomy): domain Eukaryota; kingdom Viridiplantae; phylum Streptophyta; class Magnoliopsida; order Poales; family Poaceae; genus Themeda; species Themeda triandra. Next base: position 68,182 of record JAENPR010001326.1, read on the forward strand.
TCCTCTGCACCGTCCGCGCCGCCTAAGCGCCTACAGCCATCGACTCCCTCGTCTACGCCGCCACCACCGAAGCAGCAGCAGCGGCTGCGTCGTCTCGCCATCGCCTTGCCGCCTACAGCCATCGTCTACCTCACCTCCGCCGCCACCGAAGCAGCAGCAGCGGCCGCACCGTCTCGCCGCCGCCTCCGTGCCGCCCGTGGCCATCGTTTGATCTTCCTCGCCACGACCTCCGCGAGCTACCCTGTCCTCCTCGCTTCTCGCGGCGTCGTCGATGCCACCGCAGGGGCCTCTGCACCGGCGTGATTCTCCCGAGCGCAACGATGAAGCCCACGCGACCGAGCGCCTTCCCAGCCTTTGCGCTTTGCCTACAGCGTCTTCTCCTTCGTCTCTGACCAACGTGAGCAACACATCTACTGTTTCATTTCCTTTGCGTGTTCTGTGCCCGTCGAGTGCTTGATGAAATGCCAGTAAGGGCTCTGCTTACTAATTGACATCATCTGTAATTTTAAATTGACTACATAAAAACATCGTCAACAATTCCATGCATATCTAAGGTAACTAAAGAAGTGCCCCGATCTATCCTTCGTCCTCCGTTCTACGCAAATGTTTACTAAACTCTGATATATGATTTTTTTTCATGCTTCGGAGAATTATTAGGCCAATGAATGACTTAATGGCTTCTCATGCCTCCTGTATACATAGCTCCAAACCATGGCTCCGACTCAGATGCATTTGCCTGTATGGCCTTTACTAACTATGCTTGATAATATTTGGTAAACTATAAAAATATCACTACTCCAGATTCGCACATCACTGCCCACCTAATCATAGGAAATAGCTAAACCGGTGAGGATGACTCATCACCGCCGGTCCAAAGGTCGACGGAGTTCGACTCGCGTCAGTAAGGCGAAGGCACCGGCGATGATGAGTACCATTACTCCGGTTTGGAACACAAACCGGCAATGATATGGAAGTCATCTATCACCGCCGGCTCTAGCCAGGCCCCGCCGTGGTAATACCAATCGCCGCCGCCGTGCCTGGCAAAGAGCCGGCGTGCCACCTGACAGCACTAAGATGACTGCAACCTTCCTCTTTTTCTACCGGATTGCTTTCTTCCTCACCGAGTACAACATAATAAATAAATAAATAAAAACGAAAATTCATAAGACCAACTTAATAATAAATTTTTGCATTACATATGTATAGAATTCTTATACGAATTCTGCATTACATAAAGGATTGATTATATTCTAATAAATAATATTAAAGATCGACGACGGTGATCGTCACGTCACAGTCGACGCCGCGATCACCACCGCCGCCGCTGCCGACGGCCTAACGGCGGGCCGCCGCCACGGCCGCCTCGCGGGCCGCCTCCCTGCGCCAGCCCCGCTCCTGGGCGAGCTGCGCGCGCAGGGTGAGAATTTGATTCTCCGGCGTGCGCAGGTGGCGGCCGGCGGAGGAAGGGAAGTTGGGGTTCACCCAACGCCGTCCTCTGCGGCCGCCGTCGTCGCCGCCACGGCCACCTGCGTTCATCGTCGTCGGAGCAGGGGATCGTACGTGAAAGATTAGTAGGAGGAGAAAGAAAGCGCCTGGTGAAGGAGCCACAGTCGAATGGCGCAGCTTTATAAAGGTCAAGGAGCGTGGGCGCTTCAGTTCCCCATTGCCGCTTCAGTTCCCCATGCTCCCTTGTGCTGGTTCCCACGCAGCCGCGAGGAAGACGAAGCATCCGCTCATTAATCCCAGCTTGGTCCTAGACGGCAGTGATGTATAGAGTATCACTGCCGGTTCTAAACACAGGCCGGCAGTACTTAAGTGCATCGCTGCCGGTGCTTCCCACCAGCCGGCAGTGATTATGAAAGCTTTTCTGTCTTGTCAAGACAACTTTGCCGGGTCGTGGATATAACCGGCGAGTGATGTTTTGACAAGACATAAAGCCTTGTACCATCGTCCTGCGCTTTTCTCCTCACTCCATTCCGGAAACGAGAGGAGCGCGCGCGCGGCCATTTTCTCCATTGTTGCGGCACCTGAAAACCGTGAGCTAGAACTTGAATTTTGAAGAATGCCTTGATCATTTTGCTTCACGGTTAGTCACAAGCATCCACTCCTTTGGTTTTCTAGCTTCAATCTATGTTTTGATGGCAACATTGCTTGCTTGATTCTCATTCTAGTTCTTCCTCTCTTCTAAAGAGAGCAAATTCGGTGGGAACATTGTGCAAGGATTCCAAGCAAATTCGTTGGGAACATTGTGCTAGGATTCCATCATCTCCATCATCCAAAAGCTAGGTTGGTGATATATCTTAGAAAATTTTATGGTTTGATCAAGATGATTGTTAGTATGTGATGCTCGAATTAGTTCATTTTGTCGGAGTAGAGTAGATTACAATTTTGTTAAATTATTTAAGTGGACACATTCTTTGGAGCTACATTGCTATGGTTTTCAATTTATATATGGCTAGGGCTGCCCTTTTCAATTTTTTTATAATTAATGCATAATTTTGTTCATGAAGCTAATTCACTAGGTACTACTTTTCCTTCTTTTGTTTTGGGCGAGAGATGGATCGAAAGTGGATGAATGCGCCTCGAACGGACAAGCTTTTTATGAAGGCGTTAGAGATTTTTGCGTTTTTGCGGTAGCTCACGCCGGGGTTGGGAAGATGATCTTCGCCCATGCAAAGATTGCATGAATGTTAGGATGCTTTTGAATCCAGGCACTATCAAATCGCACTTGCAAATGAGGGGGTTCATGCCAAACTATACAATATGGTGTCACCATGGGGAAGTTGCTGTTTTCGATGCAGAGGGAAACATGATGCCAAACAATGATGATGTGGACATGCCTGATGTGCACCACGACGACGATGATGACGATCCCATTGTCAACCCGGAACCTATTACTGAGGTGCTTAGGAATACGCTAGCGGATGACACGGCAGAAGAAGATGGCATTTCTTTGATGCTATGTAATGCAGATACCGGGTTTCTTAGTGATAGTCAACTTAAAAAGCTAGAGAAAATGAGAGAGGATGGCAAGACACCATTGTTCAAGCATTGTCCTTTGAGTAAATTGGAATCCATTATCATGTTGTTAGAGTTCAAATCTACAAACGGATTGAGTGATACAGGCTTTGATGACTTGTTAGGTAGACTAGGGAAAATACTCCCTGCAGACAGTGGGCTACCAGAAAATACATACCAGGCCAAGCAAATGATCTGCCCCCTTGGACTCGAGGTTGAACGAATACACACGTGTTACAATGACTGCATATTGTACCGCGGCAAATACATTGACCTGGATAATTGCCCCATTTGTAATCATCCACGGTACAAGGCACAACTGTCGGAGGAGGGTACGAAGACGAGAGGAGGCCCCATAAAGGTCGCCTGGTACTTCCCTATAGCTCCACGGATACGTAGGCTATTCACATGTGCGAAGACAACCAAGCTGCTGTGCTGGCATGGTGAGGAGCGTAAGAACGATGGCATGCTTTGAGGCATCCGCCGATGGGACGGGATCTGGAGGACTCGAAAACCATGTTCTATAAGGAAATCGGTGGAGATGTAACGAACCTTTGGGTTGCACGAGCACGGATGGGATGAATCCTTTTGACCGGGTTAGAAGCACTCATAGCACGTGGTCAGTGACGCTCTGTATATACAACCTTCCGCCGCACCTCATTATGAAGCGGTCGTACATCCAGATGCCATTACTGATCCAAGGCCCAAAGCAACCTGGGAATGACATCGACACTTTCCTAGAGCCAGTTATCGGTGAACTAGTGCATCTGTTCAAGAAGGGTGTTGAGCATGTTTGGGACAAGTACAAAAAGGAACAAATCACTGTCAAGGTGGTACTTGTGGCTACAATCACTGACCTTCCAGGGCGAGTTTCCTTGTCTGGAGAGAAGACAAAAGGCTATACAGGTTGTGTCGAGTGCCTAGATGAAACCGCGTAAGACACCTACCCAATAACTCAAAAATGGTTGTATTGGGGCACCATAAGTTCATGCCTATTAAACACGATTCCGTAAAAACAAGATAAATTTTAATGGACAAAGTTGAGACACGCAAGCCTCCTAAGTATCGAGATGGGAAAGAGATACTTCAAGAACTTAACAAAGCGGACGTTGTTCTTGGCAAGGGCAAGGGGCTAAACGAGCGCTGAAGAGAGCATCGGAAGAAAAAATCAGTATTTTGGAAACTACCTTACTCGGCCATATTTGTCTGTACGCCACTGTCTAAGAGGAAAGTAAAGCAAGAATAATATATATATTAAATACTAACGATAACTTACGATAACTAAGGCAGAAAGTAAATACTAGTACTACTAAGAGGAAAGTAAAGCAAGAATAATATATATATTAAATACTAAGAATCTTACTATAACAAGAGGAAGACATACCAGACTCTCCAGAAGACGACTCCGGAGACCCCGAGCTCCGCTCAACTCACTCTAACTCACACACTACTACTACTACTATAGTGAACTACATAGTTTCACATGGCTCTCAAGAGGCTTCTCCTTGATGGTGTGTCTTACAAATGAGGGAGTGAGGGGGTATTTATAGTCCTAGGTGGAGTAGGGGCTAAGGAAACGCCATGTCAGCGATCCGCGTGATCTTCACCATGCGCCGTTGGATCAACCGACTTCACAACCAACTTGAATGGAGGGCCAGGATGTGCTCCTGAGGTTGGTTTGGGACAACCGACCCAGGATGGGCCCAAACCCTCGGTCGGCCGACCGAGGCTTTTCACCCATTTGCCACGTCTCAGCTCCGGGAGGCTTCAGCATGTCGGTGGGAGGCCAACCGACCTTTGGTTGGCCCACTTGCTAGGTCGGTCGACCAGGGGTCCAATCCCCTGGTGACATGTGTCATCTTCTAGAAGCATCCCAAGGTCGGTGGGACCGGTCCGAGTGGGACCCACCAGGTCCGGTCGGCCGACCGGGGTCCGGGTCAGTGGGCCCACCGGCCTTGTTGCACCATTGTCCCCACGTGTCATGGAGTGTGTTTCCGGCTCATTTGGAGTTTTGTCACATTTCCTTCATTTAAGCTTGTTCGTGCTTGATTTGTAGTTGTCGCACTTTTGCACCCAAATAATGACATGTACAAGTGGAACCAAGTGAAATTTACCTATGTCACTACTTATTTGCTTTGGGTGTAGCTCGGATTGTGACAAATGTTGACGGCTTTCATGAGATGAAAACAGGGTCTAAATGCCGTCAACAGCTGCCGGTTTTTCTTTGGAGCCGACAGTGATGTTGTCTGGTATATAAAAGAACTGGCGGGGAAATGAAAATTTCCCCCTCATTTCCCGGCCGTTCTCCCTCTTCTTCCCCATGCTCCGCCGACGCCGATTTAGCCGACGAGGACCGCCACCACCCCCGCCGCCGCCGCCCGCGAGGAGCGGCTCCACCGTCGCCCGTGCCAACGAGGACCGCCACCACCCCGCTCCGCCGCCGCCCGCGTCCGCAGCCCACGCGCGCCGCGTCGAGCACGCCGTGCGCGCCTCTGCTGCCCCGTGCTCCGGCGTGCTGAGCGCCAACGCCGCTGCCTACTCCACCGGGCGCACGCAGGAGCTCACACCGGCATACGCACCTCCGGCTTCTTCTTCTTGCAGGTCGTAACATTTGGAGCGCGCGGTCGCAAGGCTTTTCTCATCACAAGGTAGGTACCCTCCACCCTGCCCCTTACATGTTCGACGAAATGTTTCTGAACGTCGCCGCCTTCACAGACACCGAACTCCAGCACCACCGCCCCCCTGCCGACGAGCACCGTCGCCCGCCGTGTGGAGGAGCATCACCAGAGGCCCCTCCTCAATCCCCAGCACCCTCGCGCCGACGAGCACCGCTGCCCCGCCGTGTGGAGGAGCACCTCCGGCGCCCGCTTCCTCCATCCCGGCTTCTCGCGCCGATGACAACCACCGTCGGGGCCTTCCTCTGCGCCACCGCCAACACTCCGACGAGCACCACCACTTCGCCCCTTCGGCCCGGGGCGCCACCGTGCTTCAGGCGGTTAGCCATCCCTCCCTGCTCTTACATGATAAGCTCTAAATGTTATGCTAAATGATATGCTAATTGATATGCTAATTGATATGCTAAATGTTATTCTAATTGATATGCTAAATGACATGCTAAATGATGTTAAGCTAAAAAATGTTATGCTCTAAAATGATGATATGCTAGATGATATGATCTACAATTAATGATGATATGCTCTAAATGATGCTCTAAAATTATGATATGTAGTCAACCATGGCAGCATACTATGTTGTTCATGTTGGTCGTACTCCTGGAATCTATCGAACTTGGGAGGATCGCAACGCTCAAATACGTCACTACCACGATAATTTGCACAAGAAGTACTACAGAAGGCCGCGGCGTGAGGGCCTACAATGAGTGGAGGCTTGCGAACCCTCGCCGGGAGCAGCCATTGGAGATTGAAGAGCGAGGGCGCCACCGGTGATTTTAGAGCCGCCTGCACTAGTGATCGAAGAGAAGCCACCCGTCTTAGATGGGAAGACTAGGACGATATTTGCTCCTTATTCTTGGAAAGATGCCATGCTTGTGCTTATGGCTATTGTCATTGTTTTTTTTATTGGGAAGTCGATGTAGAGTAGTTTGTCAACTTAGTAGCATGTGTTCAATGAAACAATGAGTAGTTTGGCACTTAATATTACACTATGTAATAAATCTTTGCCCTTTTTTCATAATAATTGTGCCTAGTAAACACGCGAACTAACCATGATCATGTCACAGCCATGGTTCGCATTCCCCGTGCCCAAAAAAACCTTGGGGAGCAAGCTGCGGGTGGCAATCAGGCTAACCAAGCAAATCGGGATGCTGATAGCCCGAGTGATTTTCTGGACCTACGCGGTTATGACCAAGATAACCAACCTAACCAGGTAAATTTGGTGTGATTTTATGATGTTGCCACGTCCGTTAATCAATTGAGAGAGGGTATTAACTTACTCCTATTTTTAGGAGGAACCTACGCCGGCCAATGCGGAGGCCAATGCGCCGGCCCAAGCGCCAGAGGGCTCGGGTCGCACCAGAGTCAGAACCAAGCATGGCCCGACAAAGCTTCATCCAGACAAGCATTATCGGGTCACAACAAAACCGAAGGTCAAGCTGTGGCTCGACCCCTATTGTAAGGGAAGACCCGAATGCGCCTCATCCGTTGGACAACATCAGTGAAAACGTCAATGTCAGGCTGTACATCCAACAGCCATGGACAAAGGACAAGGTAGCGATCGGCCGAGCCTGGCCTTCGGGAGATGGCATCGTTAATGGCACCCCAATTCCACCGGGGTATGCCCATGTGACCATCGACATGGTACTTGAGAAGAAGTACAACAGGATACTAATCGAGCACCCCGCATCGCAGTCCATGCCGAAACTTGGCCAGAACAAGGGATGTCATGTGGCCTGGCGTAAGCGCCTCATTAAGCTTGAGCACGAGTTGTCCTCAGACGAAGAGGATGAGGAAGAGGGCGAATGCGGCTCCTCGCCCTTACCATCTTCGAGCGGAGGACAGGCCCCTGGGATGCAAAGAACCACGGGGACGACTTCTCCTCCTCGCCAACATTCTCCTCTGCCAGGTTCACATCCACATCCACCTCCACCTCCTACTCAGCAGAATACACTGCCCTGTCCACCTCCACCTCCACCTCCTACTCAGCAGAAGACACTGCCATGTACACCTCCACCTCCACCTCCTACTCAGCAGAAGACACTGCCATGTCCGCCTCCACCACCTCCTCCTCAACCTGTTGTTGTTCCTGCTTCTGGTCACTCTACTTCAAGAGGGTCCACACAAAACCCTCTGGCTGGAAAAGGAAAGGTTCCTACCGGCTCTACATCAGGATCTAAAGGACAGCAGAAACATCCTCCTGTGCCTAAAGCAACAAGTAATGCATCATCGCAGTCGCGCAAAAGATCCTCGGGGGTAGTTGACCAAGGGCAGAAAGAGAAAAACAACAGGCCATTCAGTGGCAGCATTACAAACATTATGCAGCAAAAAGTCAGTCACACTGTACCTAACGAAACTTATGTTACATTCCTTAAGCAACTTGGCACCATGCCCTCTGACAGTCAGAAGATCGAATGGAAAAAGCATAGGTCGAACATGTACATTAATGAAATGACCGACGTGGACGATTTCCATATCCATGAACTTAGAATAAATGACTTGCTCGCAAAAGACCCTGCACGGACCAAAGAAGAAGTGGAGGAAGTCTATTGGGCCTCAATGGGGACCGCACCTTTGGCAAAGAAGTTTCAGCTTAAAATGGATTTGGTTTCCACGAGAGGAATACGAGGATTGCCCACACCGCTAAGCGCTTGCATGATTATTACTTGTATCATTCACGGGTGGTTGAAACTGGATGGTTTGCTTTCATTATCAATCCTCCGGTTGTTTTCTTTTATCAAGAAGAAGAGAAATACGACGTCGATTGGGAGTGCTGTTCCGGCTGCCCAGACGCAGCCTCGATGTACAGCTTTTGTGCTTGTGGACCATGTAAGTACCCTACACACATGAAATGCTACGAATACTCTTTCTAGACATAAATTGTTTAATTTTGTGCACTTTACATGATCTTTTATGCAAGTTAGTTGCAAAATATTGCTTCTTAAAGCCGCGTCAACTCGGCCACATAGGCTTCTTAGACCCTGTCAAGGTCAATCAAAAAGCCTACCTCGGCCAACTTGGTCATTCCTCCGGCATGGATACCCTAATAGAGTTATTGGTGCCGATTTTTGAAGCGTTTTTTGAGAAAAAGAAAACCCACATACTTCTACCCTACAACTTCAAGTATGTGTTCTTGACCAGGGGTGTTTACACTAATTTTTTCTGGACTATTCGTTACTTACAGTTTTTCGATTGCAGCGACCATTACGCCCTCGTTTGTGTTAATCTTATAAAAATGAGATCGAGGTGTGGGACTCCAAGAAAAAGCCACTGGAGGATGTGCAGCCACTGGTCGACGTCCTGAATGTGTAAGCGATGCTAGCAACACCATATTCCTATGATGACAATATGCCTTTTTCTATTTATTCCTTTTACATATTCTTCCTAATTTTGCATAGTGTGTGGAAGAAGCATAGAGGTGGGACGCAAACAGATTTCATTGTTGTTGAAATGATCAAGATCCTGTACCTCAAACAGCCGTATGCCAACAATGAGTGTGGCTTCTATATCATGTGGGTGATGTACCACTATATTGGACAGTCTACAAAGATGCCAGATGAATTTGTGAGTATAATCCCCCTTTTCATTTATTTCTTTTAATGCAAAAAATATATATACTTTGTACTGATTTTTATACTTGCCTCTTTTTGGAACAGCGTGAGAAATTTGATCACCAAAGGTGCCAGATTATGAGATAGAGACACTTCAGTGCGAGCTGGCACAATTCATGCTAGCGGATGTGTTTTCAACAGGTGGCTTATATACAATTGCAACTGCAAAGAAGTATAAGGATCATTATACAAAAGAGGACATCGCCCGTCTGCTAGATTATTATGCATAATTTCTTATTTTATTGTTGTCGAAAAAACATTTGTGTAACGAATATACGGTGCATGTTGGATGGAAACTAGTAGCATAATATATTTTATATAATTATAATTATATATTTATTATTAATAATTATTCGTTATATAATTACGGTCCAATATTATTGTTGTAAATATATAATTATTATAATTACAAATAAAAAGAATGGAAAAACAAAATCACGCCGGATCTAGCCTTAAGCCTAAAAGTGTTGGCTCGACTACACCGTCGGCTTAACACTCGAGCCGACGGTGTTGTCAAAGATAACACGGCCGGCTTGTTCCACAAGCCGGCAGTGTTCTCCCTGACAACACTGTCGGCTCCTGTAATAAGCCGGCAGTGTTCGTCCTGACAACACTGTCGGTTTTCGGAACAAGCCGGCAGTGTTGGTCTCGTACAACACTGCCGGTGTCTGCTACAAAACGGCAGTGTTGTTAACTCATCACCGCCGGGGAGAAAAAACCGGCTGTGATGCACCACCCATAACACTGCCGGTTATGCACTGCCGGTTCACTTTCCGGTTGTGATGAGGGTTACGAACCGGCTGTGATATAAAAATTTGTAGTAGTGTATATACTGTTACATATGATGTTTTTACTGGACTAGAAGTACGTGCCCCTGATTTACCCCCTCTTATGCGAGAACCGAATGTTATGTCTGCATCGTATGCATCACTACACATTGTCTGCCCGAGCTTCGCGCAGGGTTTACTGCTAGTAACTTATAATTTGGTACAGATAGATTACGCTGCAAAGCATGCGTGCGCTATATAATAGCCCAACAAACTAGTGTGCATGCATTTCACGAAGATGACAGGCATGTAAACACTAACAGATATCTACTGGAAACTGAAAATTTCTTGTCGAGAAAAAACCGCCAGGAAAATAGCTAATACCGACAGAAAAATAGCAAAACTAATTTTTCTGTCAGTATACCGACAGGAAAATATCGACAGGAGTAGAGCGACAGTAAAATACAATTTTTCTGTCGGGTTTTCAATTTTTCCGTCGGGCAGCCTTTTTTCAACAGGAAAATTTTTAGACACCGACGGAAATTTCTGAGCAATCAAGTTTACAATCGCAAATAACCGACAGAAAAATACAAATAAACCGATAGAAAAAATACCATCCATTTCTATCAGTCCATTTACACTGAAATCTGTACAATAATCTCAAATTTAACTTGATCCATTCATATTACACGAAATATTACACAAGGCTCACATGGCAAGATTCTTCAAACGACAAGTATAACAATGAATCCATGTTGATAAATTATCATGTTCGAAATGACGCCAACAGTTAGAAATATCACAAGTATATTGGCACAAAACAACTTTGCCTCATCAAAATGGTAATGATCTACTCTAAACTATAAAAGAAATTGAATCTTCATGCCACTGATTTAGTGTATCTTGCACGGCACGTCTTCGCACGGTTCATCCTTATTTGAAGAAAACCTGCAGAAGTATAGACCTTACGCCAGTAGAGATCCTACAAATGTCCACTTCTCAAGTACAAGTATATGCTCAAGTGAATGATTTCTAGAAATAACTAAGTAAATGCCTCAGTTCTACAGCCACTCTTATTCCAGTTTTCACTAAGCAAGACATCCACTAATTGGAGCCAAACTAAATCTTGGACACACATAAAAATTATCAACCAATCCGGGATATATTCTTAGTAAGTCATGAGCATATATTCTTAGCATCAAAATATATTAAACTGCACATATAAAATTAATTGACATGGTGTAGAGCAAATACAAGCTTACTAACCTACACAAGTTTGTTGATTGCAAAGAGTAAGGCATTCTGTGCAAACAAACATTAACCCACAATAATCTACACTAGTTAGCAATGTTCCTAATACTTGGACTGTCATAGACCAGCAATAGCAATGTTCTCAACTTACTTTGTTGTCTGTTGGCATTGTCATAAAAGAAAATCTGTTGTGCTCTAATGCCCTGCAGTGGTTCCTAATTAAGATGGCCTCCTGGCTGCTCCTTAGACTGAAAAGAAGAATGCATCAATTCTCCTACATACTGATTATGACTATCAGATATTCCTAATAACATATTAGTTCTCAAATATTCCTATCATGTCTCTAGTCTAATAAATGTCATGAGACCAATCTTATACCTACAAATCTTGTACCGAAGTAGATTGAGTAAAAATAATTTATCATATTAATTCTCAAATATTCCTATCATGTCTCTAATCTAATAAATCCCCATTCAAATCTCGTTTTCTCTGCTCCTATGGCAGCAAGAATAGGCCAACAGCCAATGTATGAGGAGCATTTTATCAAAAGAAGTTACAGGCAAGTAGTTAAATATAGTGAAATGAACATGAGTTAAATATTTGGGCATGTACGGGGAGGAGAAAGAGAGGCCAGATCTCGCGAGCATCTCACCTCCGCCTGCGCCGCCAGATCCCATGCCGCCACCATCACCGCATCCTGGCCCGCATCGTCGCCGCATCTCGGCAAGCGCCGCCGCATCCTGGCTGTGCGCAGCCGCCGCGAGCTCGGGCAACCGCGGCTGCAGCAGAGAGGGAGGGGACGCCCGGTGAGGGAGGATGGACAGGGTGTAGGGAGATCGAGGACAGCATGGAGATGGAGGCCGAAGGGAGAACGGCAGCGGCATCGGGAGGGAAGGTGTCGGTGTACTGACGAGTGGCTAACCCTAGCACGCTTTATATACACTTGAGAGAAGAACACTTTCAATTTGGGCCGGCTAAAAGGCTATCGCGGCCCAAGCCCAGGTTAACTCTTTATTTCGGGTGTGGATACTACTGGCAGATGATTTCCCTGTGTGTCGGCCGGTAACCGACAGAGAACTAGACTTTATTTTGTCGGTATACGCATTTTTCTGTCGGTCTACCCAAAACCGACAGGACAATGCTAACATTTCTGTCGGTGGTGCTTCTACCGACAGGATTTTCAGTTTCCGGTAGTGGATGCTTAATTTGCGACGGAAGTAGTAGGGATGGTGAGTTTGTGGCCGTCGAAGTGAAATCAGACAGAAAGTAAAAGAGGACGACATGGCTCAATGGGAGCAAGAAGTGCATGGCTTATTCCCGATGCCTGCCAGTCCTACGTACAATGGGGATGCAAACACTAGCAGATCCATTCATCTCTACAACTCGTTTGCTTCAATTTTATATTACAACATATGTATGTAAAATGTTAACGTGTGGTCCCTCCAAACAAGGAAAATGATAACAGTTCTCGACCAACCAATCAAGTCATGCATGTATGCATAGAAAATATTGCTCACCCCAACCCATTACTTAATGTAGTGGACTGTCCATGGTTACTGTAGCGGATTGTCCGCGGTCTATGCTATTTTGGTCTGTTTTTTTTCCGTTCTATCTCCGATTTGATCCCGTTTGTTGTGTTGGTTTTGTGGAGTTCCGCTGTATTCTAGGGAACATCCATCCTCTCTTTGGGTCGTGGACATCACCGTGGTTGGTTTGTTTCTTGGGGTTGATTGCCGAGCCAAGAACCAAAAGTTTTGAAAGAAATTTGAGGCTCCCATTGCCCCCCCCCCCCCCCCGGTCGCCATATCCGGCCCTTGAGAATTACACAATTACATCCATTTACGGATGTATATGGAGTATTTCATAGTCTGAAGAGCGAATAGTTTTTACACATATTGAGGAACATATTAAATTATCAACCATAGTGGAAGACGTGAGTAGTTAAGCTACAGATTTAAGAGACCATTTAAAATATCATTCATAAGGACATATGTTTTGATAATTAATATGCAAGTTTAGATGTATTTTATGTGTTGTAGTGACAAAATATCGCATTTTAGGGAAACAGATTAGATCCAATGTCTAATGTTGGAGATGATTTCTGAGTTTATCAGGCTAATAGCTAGATGTTTCAGATTGTCCCAAGTATTTTACTTCCTATCATGTCAAGTATTAATTTTTTGGAGCCTCGGATTAGTTATATTAAGATAGGAGTATGAATTTATAAATTATGGATGTCATAAAAAGTAAATTTGCATCCTATAGTTCATAGTATAAACTTTCAAAAGGTTACGAACTATACTACTTGAATCCTCCACGTCGTCTTTTCTGCTTCTACCCTTAAGACCTTGCAGGACAATAGATGGTCTTTGACAATGGAGAATTCCATGGATCGATGGACATGACCAGACCAAGCCATTGACATGAGTAAAACTTTCGGTATGCACTCTATGCCATCAATGAAGCTTCTAGCTAGAGATAGCAGTGACATCGCCACCTCAATAACACACATGAAACAGACGTTGATGAATAGTCATCCTCTTCTTCAAGCAATGTGGATAGTATATATACAGCTTGTGCCACCATCGATTCATGCCGAAGTAGGAACCTAGAAATAAGAAGATGCAACCTCAACTCTTTGATAGGTATATTTCCTGATGTCACCCACTTCTGATTTTTCTATAAGGGAAAAACATTTCGTCGTTCAAACATCGAATTTCGCTGTTGTGCTTCCGAGAAGTGGAATATCCAAAGCCAGATGTATTTATCTCATTCGCTCTTGCATTGACATTCACTCTTTCTACCCTTCTCGTGGTCCAATTTATAGTGAAGTTCTTTGTTAAAGAAGAAACCTCCAAATTTCTGCAACAAATGAATCCCAACAATAATGAAACACGTGCATGTGCAAACACTCTTTTTCGCAAAGTGACTCCAAGCAGTAATCTTTGTGGCAGGTAACTGATGGTTTGCTTAACCATCAGCCATGTCCTGTGATGTAATTTGTGATGTTCATGTAATATATATGTACTGTTTCATGTAGCATACAGTGATGTTCTATGATGTTGTGATGTTCATGTAGTACATATGTAATGTTCTACGGTGTTTTTTTTGTGATGTTTTAGTGATGCACATATGATGTTCTATTACGCTTCTTTTGATGTTCTCTGATTTTTGCGTATAGTATACAATACCTTGGGCAGCTGCTAAATACGTGGCATGTTCTGTGATGTATTTCATAACATTCTGTAATGTATTTTGGTGTTGTTCAATTAGCATACATGTGATGTTCTGAAAATCGACCTATAAGAAAACAATATATCAATCGACTACATTTGAATAAATTTGTAATTATATATATTGATGCAAAAACATAACTCGCATCCTTTGTTTCACAATACAGAAATTGAAAAAACAAATAAAATATGTTGCAGACAATCATCTAGAACCTCGTATTCAAAGTACTCTAGAAAACATACACATCCTCAGTGTCTAGTTCACTTCTGTAATCATTCTGGAATATTTAGAAGATATGTGACAGGACATAACCAATCCATTCACTACCCAAAACCAGCACTATCTAGTACGACATTGGCATGGAAGTGCAAGACACTGACCCAGCATGACTGAAAACCACGGCTGAGGGCAAGAAAACCACAAGCATTTGAGGGCATGAAAACCACCGCTGACGACTAGCTGCTTCTGCATGAGAAGCATACATCTCCAGAGTGTCCAACCTTTCCAGAACGATTGTCATTTTGGTAGCCTAGTCAGTGGAGTAGATAAAGTAAAACTCAATGAACTTATGTGGTTTGAATTGGCGCAGGACTGGTGTTAACCTTTCCAGAACACACTTCTTATATAGCAATAGTGTCTTTCTCCGCTAAGAAAATAGAGACAGAATTCGATGGCACTTGATAATGCATGTCCCCATTCTATTCTTGACACCTCCCAGCCCTAGGAAAAGGAACAATCAACAATAACTTGTGTGGTATTTGCACATTTTTCTCTCTCTGCTAGCCAAACTCTCTCTCTCTCTCTCTCTCTCTCTCTCTCTCTCTCCCCCTCTCTCTCTCTCTGGGCAATTTCCATGTGGATCCTCCTACAGCATATCTAGTGAACCCAATCTCAGAGCAAGTTGATTGAGAATGTTATTGTTTGAAGGAAACAACAGAAAATGAGGGGGTTTGCCTCCTTTTATGTACACTGCAGCCGCCTCTGCTATACACACCATGAGCCCCTATTATATGGAAATGCCTTACCTCATGTAGAAGGCATCTGGCTTCTACAACTTCAGCTAAAAATGTCATTTTGCCTTCATCAATTGCATGTGGCAACAAGCCATACAAAGAGGCAGTTGTGTTAATCTGCTGCCTCGCAAAACTCAATTCAACAGTTATTTCATTAAATGAACACCTTTGGAAAAAAGATAACGCACAATTAAATCATAGTTCTCAAATGAGGCAGATCAGCATTGAATTATGAAAATGTTTGCATGTGTATTTTCTTAATTGAAAAGTCTCATGACTTTTGTGACCTCAAGGGTTGCTTGGTCAGTCGGCCTGGTTTTAAAATAAAAATGATTTATTTGATTGGTTGTTTTGCTGTCATATTCCTTTCAAAATTATGTTAATTCTACCTATAGTTCATTTCCAGAGGTGATTCCTTGGATGCCTCCTAACCCACCTCTCTCCGATCCCGTCTATGTTATGTGCCTAAAAAATACTTTTTGTAGTAGTGACTAATGAGATCATAGCATAGTTATTTAGATATTTGATTATTGACCAACTTCTCTTGATATTACAATGAACAGGCAGGTCTGTAACTTCTATGATCAAATTTCACTAAGATTGAAAGATTCTAGCATAATTTTTCCATCAATAACCTAATTTCTTTAGACAGTATGCTTCCTGGTCGGTACTTAATTTTGGAATATATGTGAACCGTGTAAAAAATGTTGAGAGAGGTCAAAAATACAAAGTTCTCACACACACACACACACGATCTTATAATTCAACGTGAAGGCCGTCAGATGGTCATCTCTTGTGGCAGCCATTTGAGTTTACAGAGACAAGAGATGGGAGTGGGACAGGGAGAGATGATAAAAAAAGGAGAGGATGGGCAGGCATGATGATAAGAGAGAGGAGCATGATGGCAGAGTGTCATGACTCGTTAAATCCGGTGAATTACATGTTTTGTGTAAGAGACGTGTATCACTGTGGACCATAATACAACCTGGCAATGATACAATTACTCTCTACTAGTATAATGCCCGTGCTAACGCTACGGTTTATTTAGGAATACATATAATTTTTTCCCCATAGTATATTGCTCATGCCAATCATTACCTCAAAAGTAAATTCTATCAAATTCAAAAGTGCTTAGCTAATTGTGTTTTGTCAATTTGAAGTACATTGCATTTAACTTTTTTGGCATTAGCCCCAAACAAGCACTATGTTGCTATCTTCACGGCAAATACCGGCATACTGGCATTCAGAGAGTACATGATGATAAGGAATGTCTCACCTTTGATATAAAAAAAGGCTTCATAGCTCAAACATTCTAGTAAGTTGCATAAGGCAAATTACCAGTTTTACAAGAGGAGGAAAACATATGTAGACACTTAGTGGTGAGAGAAGAAATCTACTATTGTTCTATTCTTGGGTTCTCCTGCAAATCGGTCTTTGGGTTTGGCTTGAAAGCATGGACCGAACTTCATCACACCTCGGATGAATAGCATAGACTCTATGTTGTTACCCACAAGCTCAAAGTTTCCCGAAGCGTGAAGAAAATCGAGTTATCATCGTATATATAGGAGCTGACTTTTAGGCAAGAAATGATACTCTTGAGCAAGAACCAGGCAAAGCAGATATAATTGATCACCCAAAAAGAGGGTGAGGTTAGGGGAGGGGTGTGAGGGTGAGGTTAGGGGAGCGGTGAGACACAGCTTACTCAGCCAGGGGCCCGCAGGCTTACCACATCCCAGAAAGCTTCCTCCATTGTTTCCTTGACTTTTACCGATAACTAAGGTCTAGTATGTCCGGCTATTTGTGTTAATCGGATGAGAAAAGGGGGAAAAGATGCCACCACTTTGGCGACATTTGTGCATATCCTGCAAACGACAAAGGTTGAGTACATTTGAATGAAATTCCACCCCTTGCTCAGCAACCATTTCAAATCAGTATTGCTAGCTTCTACATTTAATGACACATGTATATCGTGGATGAAATAATTCAAAGCATTTTGACGCAAAGCAATAATACTGTTTTGTATCATCGTCCGCAGTCTGAGCCACTTACCAGTCATGTCGAGCAAGCAACCCAAACTTAGAAGATATCAAGAAGCTAGTAGAAAACACACATAAGTAGTACTTTTACATCAAGAAGCCAGTAGAAAACACATTACCGCAAACACGGATGTAGAATTTAGAAGGTTTCAGAATTTATTGCTAGTGGTACCTTGCAATGATCCAAGAGATTCAGCTAGGCCACACTCCCCAAAGTTGAGCTGAATGTTCTCTTATAACTTTTGTCATGTTAAATTGGGTGAGTAATACAGGGTCCTGTTCACCTCTGTGTGTATATCTATAAAGACCACCTCCATTGAGCATTGTTCCTTTACAGGCCAGAAAAAAAGAAATGTATATTGCAACCATAATCACTCTTCTTAGCCCTCTGCCATATAGACTCTTGCCCAGTGAAAGCAAGGCAAATTGATTCCTTAAAGAGCCTGAAGAACCATCCAGTCAATTTGCTTCTCCCAATGCTCACAATCCCACCAAGCAAAAGAATCTAAAGGATGGAAAATAATTTTAAACAAAGAAACATGTTTTAGGTTCAGTTCACATGAGAAAAATTGATGCAATTCTGGAATAAGTAAGGATGTAACTGCGTTCTGGTAGCAGCATGCACCAGTATGTAACAGCTCTAGTACCTGGTCAGACAAAACGATAACATGAGTAATCTTCAATAAATGTTGCAGGGTTCAAAAGTCAATAAAAACCACTTTAATGCACATGCTACACAATCTTGTGCCATGAGGCCTCCTGTTAGCGTGTTGCATAAATACCCACTAAATATAAAGCTTTGAGCCATGAACTTGAGAGCTAGAAAAAATTGATGCAGTCCCCTTCAGTAGTTCTTTATATAGACACAAGAATATATTGTGAAAAGGAAAGAATCCAAGCAATGCAAATTAAAAACCTATCATTTTCCAAGAAAATCAGATTATATATATAGGAGGAAATACTGTTGAAATATTGTACGATTCCACCACCGGTGGATGCATTCTGTTGCATATGCAGAAGAGGACCCGCTTGATATTTAAGCCATGTACTGTATAGGGGTTCAGATACAACTCAAAAAATCTCAGTGGAACCACTAAAACTTACTGCAGCAAAATGCATAACAAAGTCGGTATTTACGTGGAGGATGACATTAAGAAAACAATTGTTGCCAAGATTTCACAGAGCTCCAACACATTATACTCTCTAAGAAAACAATTGTTGCCAAGATTTCACAGAGCTCCAACACGGTATACTCTTCCTGATACTGAAAATAAATTCCTTGGAGAAACCCTGGGTATAGGCAAACCTATACAATGCCTTGCATAACTCGGCAACCCACCTGAACCAGGAGAAACAGTCTTCTTCATAAATTTGTACAAAAAAAGACCAAAGGAGGAAATTAAAGAATTATTGCCCGGACACCTAAGTTACAACAAACAAGGTAGCCAACTTACAAGCTATCTCTATCTTAGCAGGCAAAGCACAGATGGGAGGAGAAGGTATGCATACCTGATGGTTGCTGGTCACCGGAGAGAAAATCTCATGGAAATAAAATCAGGAAAGATGCAGATCATAGAGAAGTAGGGTACGAAATCTCACCGAGAAAAAATAAGATGCTGCTGCACCATCACCGTGAGGTGCCGACTATGATGGCTAGATGCGCCCCGCTTGGAGGCGCCTTGCACCATGCTCACGCCACCGCTGAAAGTTCAGAAAGCATATTTTTTAGACCAGTCAGTATGCAAGTACTTAATCTTGAATCCCTGGTCTCTTTGGCTGCCGAACAGTACAAAACACCATCATCAATATATTAGACTATGGTATGTTGGACATTACAAAGAACATAGGGAAATTTTACGAAAACAGGGAAATCATCGGAAGCAATATTTACAATCGTGCAAGGGAGCATCAGTAGTCATTGACCTGTGCAAAAAATTCAAATAAATTCATCTAGAGCTGCAACGACATAGATATATTATCACGATTGATATATATCTGAATCGTGGGACAGCTAGACAAGCAGAGCACAAATGGATTATCTGGCAGCTGCTCACCTTAGCATTATCTCGGTTGTTTCATAGCGGCCACAATCCCGAGCAGTAAATAATGAAAGTAAAGTAAAATCATAACCCACGAACAAGTAGGCATCAAGGGAAGACTTTACGGTGGGCTGGGTAGATCCACATGAACATAAACGCACGGGTATGAAGAACCGACAGAGATCCACATGTGCATATCGTATAAAAATCACGAACCCGGACGCCTCCTTGTCCGCGCGAGCCACCGGCCAGCTGCCGCGGCCCTATCGCCATCACGGCCATGGGGAGGCTCCGCCACCGCACGCCATGTGGGGAGGCGGCGCCGCCATGGGGAGGATTCGCCGCCGGCCGGGGCAGCGTGTGATTGCCCCCGACGCACCTCGAGTGCCCGACGCCGAGCCGCCGTCGTGCCCTTCGCCAAACCCTATGCGTGGGCACGAGTGGAACCGCCGCCGCCGCCTCCTAACCCAGTCCCAAGCCTCGCGTTCGACCGCGAGGATTTAAAATCAAGATGGAGAAAGTGGTCTCGGGATTCGATCGTGGAAGAAAAAAAGGCGGAAAAAGAGGAATTGTTTTTGCCGGTGGTTGCGGCACTCGGCCGCCGAACCCGCGGAGTCGGGTGAGGGCTGCGCGAGGGTGGGAGAGAGTTGGAAGCGGCTTCTCACCTTTCGATCTCGGACGTTACATACGTAATTGGTGTGTTGTGAGTCGTTGATCTTGGAAGAGGGATATGGCTGAGAAGATTTCAATTATAGTAGAGATATATGACTGTATTAATGCAACAGTGATGCTATATTGTCACTCCTGGTTAAAATTTTGACTGTTTGTTCATGTTAAGATCTGGTGTAGTGAGACCTTGTCACAGCCTGTTAGAAACCGAGAGTGATACAGCCGGCGGAGCTAGTCATGTTTAGTAGTGACTATCCTTGTTTGTTGTTTCTCCATTTCTGGCAAGCAGCCTATAGAAATCCCGACAACTTTATTTCTTCCGCTAGTGTGTTTAGTACTGATGTTCACCATACATACATTTTTCAATCCTAGGTCCGATAAAAAGTATAGTCTTGCAATTAAATAAGAAAGATAATCAACCTTAATAGTAAAACAAATGCATGTGTGCATACATTTAAATTTAGAATAGTGAAAGACTAGCATCGGACAAAATCAGCAATTCATGTATAAATGTTTGTTTCACGGAACAGGCTTCGTTAAAAATGCCTGCTTTGTCGCTCTAGTTTGGTTGCCATTGCCACAGGACGACATTACTCACAAGTACAGCGTGGTTGTCATTATAACTTTCGTATGCTAGCTCTCGGGCCGAAGCATTGATGAAGCCAATTTTTTCTATTCCTGAAAGAATGGTCCTTCAAGCACCATATTTTATTACTGCGGTTCCACAAAGCAGCATATATATCCACATGTCAACTGATATTCACCATACCTACCGTTTTCCCATGTCCCTTTTATAGAAGGTAAAGACTAATTTTCACCGTGCGTGCTTTAGTCCAGTGGCACGCAGCCGTCGATCGACCATCCAACAGCCGGCTTGCTTCCTGTCAAAAAAAAGAAAAAAAAAAAAACAACCGGCTTGCTTCTTTCGTTTTAGCCCAGTGCACGCACGCACCTCATCCACCCACGCCCACACACCCATCTTCCACTCTTCCGCCTCCCCACTGCAGTACTGCACGGCCCCCCTCTCTCTCTTCGACGATGGCGACCGTTGACGACTCCCGAGCGAGCTCCTCCCCGCCACCGCGTCCCCACGCACGCCGGTGAGTTCCTCCCTCTTCCGCCTCTGTCGGAGGCGCCGACGAGGTAGCCTTCCTCCTCCCCGGCGAGCTCCTCCTGGTTCCGGGCGAGTCGGTGGCTACGGCGGCTGGATCCGAGCGCGCGGGCCGTAGTTGATGTGGGATTCAGGCGAGCGGGTGGTTGCGGCGGCTGGATCTGGGCGCGCAGGCCGCAGTGGTGGCTGGATTCCGGCGAGCAGGTGGCTGCGGCGGCTGGATCCGAGCGTGTAGGCCGCGACGCCCATGGGATTCCGGGCAGCGGCGACGGCGGTTGATTCCTGGCGCGCGGCTCACGACGGCCGCTGGTTCACGCTATAAGCGGCGCCGACGGCTGAATCCCGGTGTGCAGCTACAAGCCCGGCCAAAATTATGGGTAGGAAAACCCTTATACTTTTGGAGTTCACGTTATCAGTATGCTAATTTTCTGGGATGGGGGAAGGGGAATATTTGGTCCTTGCAGAATTAGCTTAGGGTTTGTTGGAGCATATTGAGTTTGCTAGAGCTATGGACTAAATGTTTGTCTTTTTTGAAGTCAGACATTACCTAGGGTTAGGGTGTTTTTCACTTAGTGGCTTAGAGATAGGTGGATAACCTATCTAGGTAGGAACAGACTTTTCTTTTACTTAGCATGCAAGATGGTTGTGCGTGATATGCTTTGTGTAAGGATTTTGAGATGGCAGTCCAGTGTACCATACATGGGACAGGGACAATGTGGTTTTGCAAGTCCACACTGTGTTATTGTTAGGGAATAGAGCACTGCAGTGCCCTCACATTGTTCCCTGAACTGTTTTTTTACCTGGCCTATATTTGAGATAATGGTGGCCTTCATGTTCTCTAGATCATGTGTAAGGAATAGTTAGTAGCTCTAAAGCTAGTAGTCCTACTAGCTTCCTAGTAGGTGTTAAGTTTTTTTTGGCCCATCTGGAAGATGGTAACCTCGGCAGTACCTGCTCCTGAAATTGTATGGTCATTCATTTTGAAACTATTGCTTGCTTGGAAAAAAAATGACCCCAACATTTTGCTGACTGTTGGAAATTGTCATTTTGAGGTCAAATGGTACACTAAATTATGTTTCCTTTGTCCTTTTGGCACTGCAATGCCTTCTGAAATTTTGCAATCCATAGCATTTCCATGGACTTTGTTTTAGAAGTGAACATCAGTGTTGCAGGCATTGATGGACACATTTTACTTGGGGGTAAAGTTGCTTCTGCATATTGTATTACTAGTATAATCTGTAGTGTACTACAATGGCTCATGAGCAAACATCCGACAGCTCTGTCAAGCTTGAAACTCTTCTTGCAGCCAGAGCCTAAAACTTTGCACTGTCGGCAAATTCCCTAAATTCTGTTTTACAAGAGGTCACCAGTTTTCCTTCCATAATTATTGCATTTTACTGCATTTTATAATGGAGTAAAAGCCTAACGCTATGCATGCTGATAATTGTTGTGCAACATGTTTTGTGGTAAAGCTACTATTGAGTGAGCTTGAATTTGGCTGAGGACTCCATCAGTCAACATTATTATTTAAATTATTAAGAACATCCAAATGGAATTTAGGCACTTTGACTCATTAGTCTTTTTTCCAGTGACTTTGACTCACTTTTTATCATTCATATCCATGACCTAAACCATTTGATGTAGTTATGAGCTAGTTCTTTTTGTTGAAATTACACTTTCACAATTCACCTGTACAACCGATTCTGCTCTAGTCTAATAGAGGTTATAAGCATATTTTTTGGTGTTGGACACACATAATTTACTATTAGATTACTAATAATTTGTCTAACCAAAGATATTAAATTACTTAACGAGTGATATTAAATTGCTTAACTAATGATGTTAGATTACTAATAATTCACCTGACCGCATCGAGGGCACCGCCAAGGTCGTTGTTGGGACATCTTGCACTCCCTATCCTTTCCTATCCAGCTCATGGATATGTTTGTTCTGACAGAGAATTAATTGAGTTTCTGACATGTGTATCTCAAGATCCAAGCACTTCCCTCAGTATCCACTCCTGCTTGAAACTTCAATATGAATTTTATGCTCCACTCAGAATAGTTTAATATGAGAGGCATCATATGAGAGCAACATGTAGCAGCCTAGCAGATTCATACACACACATACAAAACTTTTCAGTTTATTGCGGCTAACAAGGGGCACTACTAGTAAGTAATTTAATATCATTAGTCAGCTAATTTATTAGTATTCTGGTAGCAAGTTAACATCATACAATGAATAGTTCATTGTATTTTATAGTACTGTTAGTACTACTGCTAATAATAACAACTCGCCTTCCTCCATCAACAATGCTTTATTTTAGCCTGTCTGACAGTGCCAAGCTGAATGCCAATTCAGAATTCACCACCTCAGAGTCGTCATCAATGACGATGGGAGTGGCACACGGCTGGCTGGTTTATGAACACACCAAGGAACTATTGCCTAAATTTGTTTTTGGCCCATGTAGAGAGATGTAAATATAGCAGAATTTATGTTCACCATCCATTTGCTAGGGGTTATGTTACAATACATATCAAACATGCTATTTTTTCAATCAAAACTAATGTGAAAAACCTTTGATCTCTGATTCATGAACTTATGATTTGTTTACATATTTTAGATTGATCTTTTCGATCCGACAACATTCGTGATATAAGGCAGTCTGAAATGCCAACTTGTAACCTAACGATAGCTACAGTGATATGTTTTTTGGGAAGTAGATCACACTGATGAACTACAGTTTGGATGCTAATATGTAACACTAGCTTTCATATTGTTTTGCTCAGCTCACATATTGCTACCTCTACTATTCTAATTTAGAATAGTGCATGAAACATTCTATTTGTAAATACTGATAGAAAACATATTTTTATACTACAGACTCCTCACCACCCCCATCAGTGTGGCCCGGTTTTCTGTTGGTCAAAGCAAACACTGTAATTTCTGGCTGAAAGACCAACCTATTAGCAAATTGCTTTGCAAGCTGTGGCACAGCGAGGTATCTTTGATGCCTAGAGTTGTCACACACATCTCCAATGACCAAATGACATGTTGTTTTGTTAGTAATGATATAATAGTTCCACGTACTATAATACTATGACTGTTCAATCGGCTATATCTTTTTTGTTGATACTATGTATTTTTCATAAAGAACTTCACCATCCTAGTGTGAGACGTCTGTATGTTTTGTTTTGGTTTCAACACTCTCTAGGCCTCATCTGTCCATCATTACGCTTGTCCCGATCAACTTGGCACTTGGGAGGAACCCAAGTAGTATATATATTCATGCTGATCTGAGCTACGAAACACGGACACGTGAAGGAAGTGCCGTATCGCGTATCTGACACGCATCAGACACGGATACGTCTCCGATACGGCTGCGATACGTATCCAGGAAGTATCCGAATTTTTATTATTTTTGGAAATTTCGGATACGTTGGCCTGATATGTACCAGCGTGTGGATACGCGTATCAGCCCGTCGATACGGCCCGGTCCAATGACAGAGCATCCCCCGGGAGGAGGGCGGGCCACCGGCGCGGCCCCGGGCGGCGGCGGCGACGAGCGTAGGCTAGGGCACGGCTGGCTGGAAGGCGGGCGGGCGGACGGCAGCGGAGACGGCGGCCGCGGAGACCTGCGGCGGATCTGAGCGGAGAGGGGGGCGGCACCGTGCTCCACGCACGCGGGAGGAGGAGCTAGCCGCCGCCGCTGCGTGGCTCCGGGCTGTGCTCCGCCGGCTCCGAGCTGGCCACCGCGAGGGGAGCCGGCCCCGCGCGCCCCCGACGGAATGCCTCGCCGCCGACGGTAGGCCGCGCCCCGATGGAAGAGATGAGGGAGGGAGGCGAGGGTGTCGGGCGAGAGAGATGAGGGAGGGAGAGACAGCCTTCTTCTTTGCTTTAGTGCCTTGCTA
The DNA here is from genome assembly GCA_018135685.1 of Themeda triandra. Lineage (NCBI taxonomy): Eukaryota > Viridiplantae > Streptophyta > Magnoliopsida > Poales > Poaceae > Themeda > Themeda triandra. Next base: position 93,514 of record JAENPR010001326.1, read on the forward strand.
GTTGGATCGAGAGACCTGGAGGTAGGCGGCGGCGCTGTGTCAGTGAAACCTGGACGTGAAGTTGTAATTGAATTCAGTTGAATGAGTGGTGATGAGGTCCGTATTCAGGTAGCCCAAGTATTGAGGTAGCCCAAGGCACAGTAGCAGTTTTATTGTTACACTTAAGTACTTATTTGTGATGTTTTATTGTTCTCAGTTTTATGTTTAGATCTGCATTATTATTATTATTATTATTATTATTATTATTATTATTATTATTTTAAATATTAAACGTATCCGCGTATCGGGTTTTTGGGAAGTTGGCGTATCCGATACGCGTATTCGTGCAATTTAGGATCTGAGTGTACACTATCAGTACACATATATGCATGTTGTACTATGGTCTAAGGTCTAAACTACTTTTCTCAAATCATTGAACTACTTTTGTGAATTTATTGAACTGTTGTCCTGAAAATATTGAATTGCTTGTCTATTTCTTGCTTAGTTTACTTATATTTATGCCAAAATAAGTAGGTATTGTCTCTGAATAGGCACATTACAGAGAAACTAAATCATACTTTTGATTATGTTTGTTTTGCAGGTCTCTCGGTGAACCACTCCCCGTTGTTTCTGGCGGAGGATTGTTAAGATCCATACCTGAGAACATAAATACTATCTGTTATAAGTGTGATACATTATGACAGAAATAATCTTAGAAAAACAATAATTTATAACTTGCTGGTTTATTTTCGGTTTATTTTAGAAAAGCAGTTCAACAAATACAGAAAAGCAGTTCAACGTTTTTAGTAAAGTAGTTCAGTACAGCTCGTCGTCTGCGTGTTCATTATCTAGATTTTGGCTAAAACTGTTAGTGCTTGTTGCATTACAAAATGAGGTTATACAAGGAAGCTTTTTTATGTTAGCTATGTCAGATCTGCTAAAGCAATAGGAATTACCATAGTAGCTGAATTGTTTGTTTACTGCTAATGCAATTGGAACTGTAATGTCTGTAGATGTTGGCTCCTGCCCTGGAGCTTCGTTCTCATACCAAAACCAAACTAGATGGCTCACTGCAGTATGTATGCCACTTTATTATGCAAAATAACCTAATCACTTTTAGACCACTTTATGCAATAGAACTGAAATGCTTTCTATTTAGTTATATGTCAGATATGCTAATGAAATAGGGAACTATAGCACTAGATGAATTTGTTTTGCTAGTAACAGAAATCTAGTGTTAATGTAATAGGAACATGCTTATGTTTTCCTCTATGTTTTCTGCCGTTGTGAGAGCACGGAGCATCAAAATGATGATGTCATGTTTTTCCAGTAGATACCATGTGCAGCAGTAGGTACCATGTGCAGCTAAATTGATTATGTTAAACAACCAAATTGATTATGTAGGAGAACTTAATTGCTTTTTTATGCCTGGATCTGTTTTTAGTATGAGATCTGACATCAAGTTGTGTAAAAGGAGGAGGGAGATCTTATTTTGCTTCACCTAGTAACAGATCTGCTTTTTTGGACATTTTTCGTGTAAATATATGGTTTCTGTGGATGATAGACGAATCCTGTATGTTGATTTTTGGTTTGAATTTGCCTGTTTTTGTCCTTGCGTTCTGGAGAGGGAAAAAGAATTCAGGGGTGTTTTGGGATGCCCCCATTGACCCCTATATTTTTGAGCGGGTTGGGCCGGGGGTTGGTGGAAGGGGTGGGTGCGTGGGCCTGTGTCCAGAAACGTGCCATTATTAAAATCGCGCGCGCGCCGCACCGATCATTATTAACTGTGGCTTCCTTTGGATCCAGGAATAGAAAAGCAGGTTTCCTCGTACTTTTCCTTTTCTGGGCATGCGTGCTGTAAGACTAACGGACGCTGTGCGTGCGTTAGTCGCACACCTTGATGTGATGGAAAAGTCAAATTTAGGAAAATGAAATTCTCACTATATATGGCAAATCCACTAAGTGTTAACTATCATCACAGAAGCCAAAAAAATCGCAATTGTAGTTTTGCATCTATGGCGACACTCGTTATAAGGGGGGGGAGGGGGGGTAGGCCTGGATATCGAGCCAGCTCGGCTCGTTAACATTGTGGCTCGACTCGGCTCGTTATACTAACGAGCTAGAAGAGCAGCTCGGTTCGGCTCGTTAACTAGCTCGAGCCAGCTCGTTTGGCTCGCGAGCCAAACCGTAAAAACACAATTTCTCATAGTGCTTTTAAATTTAACAAAGGAGAATATATGCTTATAAACACAATTCCATCAATTGATCCACAATTTCTCAAAGTCATACGCATACAGTTGACACATCATCCAAACATAATTTAAGAACCAAGCAAAGTAAATGAGCAACAACTTAAGTGGACGACTGAACAGGTTTGTAGTTATACGGAATATATACACACACCAAAAGAAAATCAACATACACACACCAAAAACAAGTCAGAACTCAAAAGCAGCCATGGCGCAGCCAACAGGTCCCTCGACATTAGTTTGTTGGCTTGTGAATTGACTGGCTCATACGAGCTAATGAGCAGCTCGTGAGCCAGCTCGAGCTGGCTCATTATAAAACGAGCTGGCTTGTTATAAAACAAACTGGCTCATTATAAAACGAGTCGAGCTCGAGCCGAGCCATTAACGAGCGAGTCGAGCGAGCTAGCGAGTTTTGAGTTTTTCATCCAGCCTTAGTGGAGGGGGTGGGGGACATCTAGGAAGCATGTATAATGCCTGATATTAGAGGAATCAATAGTAACAGGCTCTTTTCATATAATTCGTGTTGACTTTTTCTTCTTTTGCGAATGATTTCGCACCTGTAATTATACTTGTGTGTCAAGTAAATCGCAAATTTAGGACAAGCAAACCCTGTAGAAATGCACAAAGGACCCTAGAAAATATTTTACATCCAGAGCATGTCCTCGATATTGTCCTCACTGTTTTTTTGGTTCATACCAGGGCCAGAAAGGAGAACCCAATGAGGAATGCAAACAATTCAATTGATTTGAAATTCCAAATAACCTTAGATAGAGAACTAATCTAAACTAAAATCGTAGTAATCAGTGAAATTTTATTTTAAATGGAAATTTTAAATCATGGTTAACAACTTTTCATTTAGAATCATTTAGGATCTTGAAATCCAATTTTAAATGCAAATTTTTTAATTTTTTCAACTGACATTAGATGGAGAAATAATCTAAACCAAAGTTGTAGTACTCAAATTAAGAAATCTTAAAATTTCCTATTTATTTTTTTATTTGAATTCGGTTAAGGTCACAAATATGTGCATCAACACTACGATAGAACTGCTAAAAATTGCCTTTTCAAAACCAGCTTTCACTGAAAAGTTGGCTGTCATTGCCCTGGTACAACTATGAGGAGCTTCAGTACCTGTTGCTTTCATCATAGCGATATGCCTTTCTTCCTCCAGCTTGAAATCCAGCAGATCCATTTCCGGCTGGTGCTTGCGTGAAGCCAAGAAGCCGAATCAAGCCATCGTAAGCGTCGAAGCCAAGTCAATCTGTAGCCGGAATTGAAGCGGAGGCAAGGACAGCAAGAGTCCCAAGTCGATTTTGTGTGCGGATCAGGGTAGGGTAGCAGCCAGTCAATATCGACTGGTAGTTAGGGGCCAGAGTGTCTAGCCAGGAAAAAATGTATCCCAGGCAAGGCTAAAGGTAACCCTTCCAACAAAGCTCAAAAAGGAGCAGAGGTTTTCGCATGATTCTGACTCTACAATCTGGAAGTTTAATTTTGAGTCTGTGATGCTATGGTGAAACTACTTGATGGTGTATGGTTTATTCCTGATGCCTATCAATCCTACGTGCAAGTGCAATTCCTGCACACTGAATGGTTTGGGATGTCCATGTCCATATTGGAAACATTACTAGGCACTTGCAGTTCCATGTTCATCTCCTGATCTCCGTGTTTGGTAGTTCATATATATATATAAAGACGTTGCACCAAAAGCACGGAAAGAAGATGACACAACTTAATGTTCTCGAGGAAGCAATGAATTCATGTCTGCATATTATAGGTTTGTAAAGGAGCGAGATATTGCTCACCTAACCCTTTAATTAATCATTTAAATACACTGTTCACTTGATGCGCATGCCTCTTTCTAATATTTCTTTTCTATAAACTAATTTATCATAAAATTTCATTATAATTATTACATCCGCATAGAGCATGTCTAGTACAGGTTGTTCGGTCTTCGGCTCTGCATGGTTTGCGACAATAGCAACCACCACTAGAAACCGAGCCTTTATTCTCGGCACCCTATTCTGAGATACTCCTGGCATTTTTCGAGCCCAGGAATAAAGAAACCTTTAGTCCTGATTGGAGCCTCCAACTGGGACTAAAGGTCTCACATGTCCAACCGCGCTGTCGCCAGGCAACAATATTTAGTCTCGTTGGGTGACTTGAACCGGGACTAAAGGCCAATCTTTACTCCTAGTTGAAGCCACCAACCGGGAACAAAGGTTTTGTCACGGTTGAAGCCACAAACTGGGAATAAAGGTTGATCTTTACTCCGAATTTGTAAGCCAAACAGAGACTAAATCTTCCTGGACATATACTTTTAGCCCTCCTTCCTCCCGAGCCCGAGCCATTCGAGTTGTGTTCTTCTTTGCTGTTGCTTCTTCCACCATTGAAGCTGTCTTCTTGCTCAAGTCTGGCTACAAGAAGGATTTTATTGACTCCTGCAAAAATTATTTGGTTGCAAAGGTTACCATCTTCATTCTCTCATATCTCATTTTGGTGGTGTAGTTTTTATACATGGTGGATTTTTTTAAGATTTTTAATGCATTTTAAGTTGAAAATCTCTTGATAGTTTGCATATTTGGATGGAGGAAGCTTAATGTAGTTCATGAAAACTAGTATATATGCACCTTTCATTGTTAGTATCCATAACATATTTCATGGTTTAGAGATATAAAGAATTTTATTTTTTATTAATTTCATTTGTTTAGAAAATGAGGAATTTACAGTATTTTATAAAAATGAGTATAGAGAGTAGATGACAATTGCTTCTGGTGTCATGCATGCATGTTGTAATTAACTAATTATGTTCGAGGTTTTAATATGGTACGTAACGTGCATATCGTATACTACAGATGAGCCGGCAATGGATGTACAATGCTGATCGCTGCTCCCAAGAGTTCATTCAGGGGGTGCACTATTTCTTAAGTGTGGCAGAGGCAAACAAGCGAAACGGCTTTATGTGCTGCCCATGTGTCGTATGTAAGAATTTGAAGGAATATGCTAGTGCAAGGAATATTCATTCTCACTTGTTTAAGTCGGGTTTCATGCCAAATTATATTTGTTGGACCAAGCAAGGAGAAAGCGGTGTTATGATGGAAGAAGGTGAAGAAGAACAATTGGATGACGAGGACGACATTATTGCTGAATATGTTGTTACCTTAAATGATACTGCAACGGGGGAAGGTGAAGAGGAGGTACTGGCAGAAGATGGGCCTGTTGATGATCTTGGTCAGGCTATTTGCGTGATGCATAGAGAGACAGTGAGAGTGAAAAGGAGAAGCTCAAGTTCGAGCGTATGCTAGAGGACCACAAGAAGTTGTTATACCCAACTTATGATGCAGGGCAGAAAAAGCTGGGCACCACACTGGAATTGCTGCAATGGAAGGCAAAGAATGGTATATCCGACAAGGGCTTCGAGCAATTGCTGACTATCCAAAGGAAGATGCTTCCGAAGGACAATAAATTGCCTGCCACTACATACGAAGCAAAACATTTTGTTTGCCCTTTGGGATTACAAATAAAGAAGATACATGCATGTCCTAATGACTACTTCCTCTACTTTGGTAAGGAGAACGAGAAGTTGGATGCATGCCCCATATGTCATTCATCGCGGTATAAGATCAGGCGAGATGACCCTGGTGATGTTGAGGGCGAATGCCCCCTAAGAAGAAAATCCCTGCCAAGGTTATGTGGTACGCTCCTATAATACCACGCCTAAGATGTTTGTTCAGAAACAAAGAACATGAAGTTGCTGCGATGGCACAAAGAAGACCGTAAGGTGGACAACATGTTGAGACACCCTGCTGATGGGTCCCAGTGGAGAGCAATCGACAGAGAATTCAAAGACTATGCAGATGATACAAGAAACTTACGGTTCGCTTTAGGTACGAATGGTATGAATCCTTTCGGGGACCAGAGCAGTAAGCATAGCACTTGGCCTGTTACTCTATGTATCTACAACCTTCCTCCCTGGTTATGCATGAAGCGGAAGTTCATTGTGATGTCGGTGCTCGAAACGAAACATTACTATATGCGCACGTACGTGCGCGTATACATACATTATCTGCAATGCAGAATGCCTACTCGAAAACCTATTTTAAAACCAAAATGAATCATGAATTGAAATTAAATGAAAATAAAAAAGAAAAAAAGAGCCTTTAGTCCCAGTTGGTGATACCAACTGGGAGTAAAGGTGGCCGGTAAGCCGTGGGGCTGACAAACTCTATACTCCCGGTTGGTATTACCAACCGGAACTAAAACGCAACTTTTATTCCTGGTTCCAAAACCTTTACTCCCGATTGCGTATTCCCGGTTCTATAACCGGGAGTAAAGACCGTTGCGAACCCGGAATAAAGCCCCGGTCTTTACTAGTGAACTGCAGAAAGAGCCCTTAGTGGTAATTCAAAATGTTTTAAGAGTTGACGTGGGTAGGGCAGTTGGGAAATCAGAAGGCTGAATAGGATTCTTTTGCCTTCAATGTATATTACTATTCCAGATTAAAGTTGACTTTGCCTTTGTCCTGAGTCAAACTTCTTATCATTGATCAATTTTATAAAGAACTGGCCACCATCTAATCAAATTTGTTCGATTAAATTATAATTAATTGGAATATATTCCAAAAGTGAAGCATATATTCGTACATGTGGACATTAATATATTTTCATAACAGAACTGGATCGAGCTCTTCCATCGGGACCTTACTTTATTGACTCGCTGATTAAGTCAAAGCCGCAAGATCTAGCTATAATGACATAGAGTCCGTACGTGTTTAAATGAATTTTAGATGCAATTCCCGATGCCTCCTATTTCTATTATTGTAGCAATAACTTACTGCTCACGAAATTGTTAGACTTCGTGAACGAAGAACCAATTTTTTTCGCTGTGGTTCCAGCTTATCACTCAAGCTTCTACACACGTTTCAGATTTGTCGCTATATTTAGAGCCACCCTTTTGGATATCTGCCTTCTGCCAACGTATTCAGGCTGAGTTCCCAATTTATAGCCAGCCTTTTACCGTCATGTTGAAGGTACCCATTAAACATGAGGAATTCTTGATGTTACATGCGCCCAGAGCAGAACTTTAATTTTGGCGAAAAATAGCCATTTTGGCCCCCGAACTTTCGTCCAAGGCACAATTTAGCCTCTGAACTATCAAAACGTCTACTTTGGCTCCGGATCTTTTGATTTCCGACTCAATCTCGTTCATTCACCTTGATTACTCGACACGTAGACAAATGACATGCGAAAATGTCTAGCCTGCCCCTCCGTACTTCTATTCCAGGCGCGGCTGGTGACGGCGTTTCCTGTGTCCGCCGTTTCGTAGTATCTGCCTCTCCCCCTCTCGGTCTCTTTCTTGTTCGTCGAGTGCCCGTGGAGGCACGTTGACGTTGAGCACCCTGCGCGCCTTGGCGAAGTCCACGGCATGGATGGCCGTCGCCTTGGCGCCCGTCACGCCGGCGTTGTTCACCATCATGTCCAGCGCGCCGAACCGCTCTGCCACTGCGTCCACGGCGCGGCTCATGTCCTCCTCGACGTCACGTCCTTCAGATAATTTGAGATGACGCCCACGTTTATTCTTCAATCCTGGTGTTACATGTGGCCACAATCAACAAGCTTATTTTGTTTTTTATTAAAAAAGCATCACACTTTTTCCTTATTCCTGTGTTTAACAAGAGATTTCTGCTCCTCGTGTCTATTGAAAGTCATCATACCCTCCCTTTCCCGTGGTCCATTTTATAGCAAAGTTCTGCGAACAAATAAGGAACATCTTCAGTTCTCAAAGGTTTTAAAGTGGCAAAATTCAAGAACTGGAGTCTGCAAAACATGCTCCATAGAGCCTTTTCTTTTGCATATGGGTTTGAAGCCTATATTTGCGTGAAAATGGAAACTACAACCCCTGATTGACAGTAAAGACCAAGCAAAAGTGTAAAATAAACAATATAGCAAGGTACAAAATTCTCCTATAACTTTAGCTATCCAGCAGGCAGAGCGTACATGCCATCTTCCCTGTTCCTGGCCCTGGGCCCTCACCGGACAATAGGGAGAGACCTTGCTAGCAGAGAATATCAACAATGAATGCGCCATGACCTAACCAAGTCATTGACGTGCATGCCTTCAGTATTTTGTATCACCACTATACCACTCTGCCCTCAATCAGGCACTAAAATCTAGACGCTGAAACACAAGAAGAACAACTGTTTGCTGCCCGTAGCTAGGGATTTGGGGCAGAAGCCATATGGGGAGTGGAGAAGAGTAGCTGGATGAGAGACAAATCTGTGTACTGGGCCCCTTAGGTCGTTTGATATGAGCATAAATGCCTTTTCCATGAAGCTATTAAAAAGGGATATATGAAAAAGGGATAAAATTTTGATGTCATGGCTATATGAAAAAACACAGAATGTAATGGTTGTGGCTATCAAAATGGGATAAAATTTTGAAGTCATGGCTTTGAATGAAATAGAAACTCTTTTGTGGTAATACAGGTAACCATATTTTTTTATTGGCACCGAGGGAATTGCCAAGGACATTACTGATCGGAGTGTCCTGACATTTCAGTTCAATATTTAGGCATTTCAAAACCGTCTGATAATAAATAATCACACCCATAGGAATATATGCATGGTGTATTTCTCCAATTCCAAATGGGTTGCACTGTTTGTGCCACTAGAATATGTGGCATCCATATCAAGGCATTTGTGCCACTAGAATATGTGGCTACAATCAAATTTGACGAATTTATATAACTGATGAGAGAACATGCTTTGCCACATCGAATTGCTCATGACAGATCAACTCCCTCACTAGATGCTCTGTCACAAATTATGTCATTCCAACTTTCTTGGAGAGTCAAATCAACTCAAGTTTGACAAAAATAATAGAGAGACAAGAATTATGACATTAAGTAGATATACTATAAAATATAACTAATGAAGAATCTAATGATACTTATTTGGTATCATGAATGTTATCATTTTATTATTTAAATTTTGGCCAAACTTGATATACATTCACTCTTGAAGAAAGTTAAATGGCTAATAATTTGGCACGGAGAAAGTATGTTGCAAAGCATGCATGCACTATAAAATGCCCTAACAAACTAGTAATTAATATGCAGGCAGTTCATGTAGATGACACGCACGTAAACACTACCAAATGCTCAATTTGCAATGGATGGAAGTGGAGCCTAGCGGTCTGATAATCCTTCCAGCACATCTCAAAAAGGAGCAGAAGTGTCTGCACACACGTTTTTGATGCTTAATTTTGAGTCACGGGTATCCTCGCGGAGATGCCTACCCCAGCCAAGTTTTTCCGTGACGGCTGATTCCGTCATGGAAAGTGCTGAAAACTGTCAGGGAAAATCATCCGTGACGGTTGCCGTCAGGGATACGCCGTCGGGAAAGAAACGACACGGAAAGTGTACTTTCCTAACGGGTAACCGTCAGGAACCTTTCCCTGACGGTTGTTGCCGTCAGGCAAGAGATACCTTGACGCGTTTTCTATCACCGTCAGGGAAAACGTTTCCTCTCGGTTGCTTCACCGAAAGGGAAGGTCCAAACTTTCCCTGACAGCTATATACCGTTAGGGAAGGTTCAGATTTTCCCTGTCGGTTATCATACCGTCGGGGAAGATTCGTGTTTCAAGCACAGTTTTAATGTCAATACAAAAGCTCATTGAACTATTCAAACAACAACAAATCCTTTTCACATAAGCTCAATGAACCGTTCAATATATTCAAATGTCTCAGCATATATATCATCACTAAAAATTCATACATCCAACAAATATTCCAATGTAAGTCATACATGTAGCATGCAGCTGCTAGTCAGCAAAAGAATCTAAGTTGCTAGAGAAGTCATATAGCTCTCAATATGAAGCTACTACCTCACCAAGTCATAAATGAGAGGCAACATGAGCTACTGCTTACTAGTTACTTTGTGCATATTGGTTACTACCACAATAGTTCTACTCCACCAGACAGGCTGATCAAAAGCTTGCTGCTGTGGTCCATGTTTGCTGAACATGAGAGGATCTATCTCCAGTTGCCCTCTACATAAAAAAGAAATGATCTGAATATTTACATTTGGCACATGAACAATGAAAGATGAAAACAATGCTGCAATCAGATAATTGACCAAAGTACAACTAGTTCAGAAGGCTGCAATGCAAAATTGTAATCTAAGAATGATCCATACATATTTTGGGCAGAAGGCTGCAATCAGATAATTGACCAAAGTACGCAACTAGTTCAGAAGGCTGCAATGCAAAATTGTAATCTAAGAATGATTGTGCAAATTTTTTTCTAAGAATAATGTGACGAGCAACTAGTTCAGAAACACCAATACCACTCTACTGCCCAATACAGGATTTCTTTTATAAAAGAATTGACCCATAATAGGCATCAGCTTTTAGAGTTAGAAAAGCTAGATAGATCGGCTAGAATAAACTTAGATGAAGTGAGGAGCGGTCCATAAAAAAAGAGAGCACTGATACACATGCAATGCATTTAAATTAGTTGTAGTCAGTCTTGGCACGATCGATCAGAGGGTTGGGACTACAGAGTGAATGATCTTATAATTTTATTAACTACCAAGAAGCTTATCTCATTTTGGAAATTTCCTATCCGATTGTTGTAAATAACACATAATTGCATTAGACAAAAAATAATATGTGCACCATACAACAGAACTAAGCACAACCAGGAATCTCACCATCGTGTTGCGAAGATTGAGAAGGCCTAGGACATAGGGTGTTGGATGGCATTGTACAGAATGCAGAAGCTGCATGTTTGTAATAAGGCACAGCTTAGTGAGGAGAAATAAACTACAAGTCAGGAACACATCAATAGGATAATGCCTTTACATCAACATTTGCGTCAGACCAAATAAAAGTGCAATGAATTATCATCGTTGCAGTAAGAAACTAAAGAACAGTTCTACTGCAGTCTGAATCTGCTATACAAAAAACATAAAATCCAATATATAGAGACCTCAGTATGCCATACACTACTGAAATCTTATCTAACTAAATGATTTTTCAATGTTGTTTTTTCAGGAACCCAGATCATGATATATTTGGAACAGTCATTAATCTACAGAAAAAAAATACTAAAATGCTAAAAGGCTGAATAACTTCAAGAACAGTCCTACTAAAAGACTATCTGCAGTGCTGTGTGAAACACTAAACCAATCCTAAAGAACTAAGGCCTATTTATAATGTTATACAGAGTGTGGAATTAACAATAAGCAGCAATGCATAATAATTACAAGAATCTCAGGCCTTAGGATTAGATCTTGTACAAGTCACAAGAGCACGATTATACAACACCATTAATATAGCCGGTGTAAAAAAACTAATAAACAAGCCAGTAGCTGTAGTAGTACCTGAGACTGAGAGAATAGATCAGCTATGCAAGAGTTGGATGCAGAGCAACCCGTCTTAGAACTTCTGCCTCTACAAATGATTGTCAGAGGGACACTTGGTTAGAAGTCGCTTGACCATTTACAGAGGCAGCCCATAGATGTAACCATATCTGTTAATGAGAGAGGCTGTCTCCTGACATCATTTTTGTGGTAGTGATCGGAGTTTTTTTTTTTTTTTTTTTTGTTGTCGAGATGAATTTTAATAAGGATGGATTATTCTGTCAAGAATTTAAATGAGGGACAATTTGGTCGTGTTAAGGGGAAGTCATAAATTTTGATTCTAGCTTACCCATCATTCACCTCCCTCTAATTGCCTATTTTAGAGTGAATGGGTCCAACATATTATAACTTAACTGTTCCATCTCCGAAGGTGTCGATCATAGCCTCAACCTTACTAGTATTTCATTTAAAGTCAGAGGCAAAGGATACAGCTAGCTTTATTGAATTGTCATGAAATTCATAGATGCATTACAGTGCATCAATGTTTGCAGCAGCAGTCATTCCCACGGCAGTAAGCACCTCTATCGTTGCCCACAAAGCCTCTGCGTATGCAGCCCAGGTGGCACCTCGAAGCTGAACACTTTCGGTCCTCGTAACATGTCTCATCAGATGGTGGTGGTGGAGTCCGTTTGCAGCCACCACCGATGCCTATAAAAATGAAAGTATGCAACATAATGTTGATCAAGCAAGATTCTTTGCAGGTGAACATACCAAAACTCAATGCAGGATAAGTAAAACTAGAAGACTTTACAGTTCCCAGCTTGACATAATGATGGGGAGGTAGAAGACATAATTGCGAGCACCAAGAACATAACAGCTGTCAAGTAGACTATCCTCATTTTAGTTTACTATCACCCTTCAGTTTTGCAGTGCTAGTATGCAGGGGATGATGAGTTCAATTAACCTAGTGTGGTAGTGTGTGCATATATATATGTAGATGGATGGAATGATAGAAGGTGGAAGGATAGATAAATCTACTGTATGTGGGCTAAAATAATTGGCTAGCTTGTGCGATACAAAACATGCTGGATAGTAATTGCTTGTTATCTATATCTATATCTATATCTATATCTATATCTATATCTATATCTATATCTATATCTATATCTATATCTATATCTATATCTATTATATTCTATATTCTAAACCAGATGTAACTACATTCCACTAAAAAAATTACTTGACCATATCAGTGTGCCACATCATCACTCAAATTAATTTACAATAGTTTGTCCCTTCATATAACATGTACATTAATTTCATTCTAAATCTTCGCAATTCCTGTAGCCACGCATGGGTATGCTTCTAGTTGTCATAAAAGCAAGCATTATCCTCTGGTGATAAATATATTTTATTAATTGGTTAGATGATTATTGAAATATTCTAGTAATAATATATATATATATATATTATTGTAGTAACTCACAAGGCTTTTCAACAGGCAAGATTCAAATGTGTCTTATAAATGACAGTAGTGATGTCGAATTTAGTCATGGAACAAACCTAAACAATAGACTAGTTAATTGTCATAAATTTTTAGAATACTTCTAACCATAAACAAAAGAAAAATACTAGCCATTGTAATATTAGTTGGACGTGATCCTAGTATCTCTTTTCAATACATGAAACATTATAATACATCAAGGGTGTCTACCATGGAGATGAAACAATGTATATCTCTATTCGTAAATGACCAATTATGTATGAAGATATGCAATCAAAATATGCTCCAATTGTATCTGTACCCTTAAGTATTAAAAAGTATATCTAAGATAATGAACTAATTCTATTAGTTCATTGGCAGACAAATGATGCTTCAAATACTGTATACAAACCTTCTATGTTCTATCTAGAACTTCTATAAAATGCATCAGATGGACTTGTCACCTATGGCAATCAAGACAACTTACGTGGTAGATGACAGGAAGAAGCTGATCCTATACGATAAACTAAATCTGGCCGATCATTTTAGCATAGATGCTTGACCTGTTAGCCCTTTCATCACTACTACAGAATGTTTTTCCACAGCGGGCATATCTAATTTTCTGCGGCGGGCAAACGCGTCCGATACACCCAGTGCGGTAGGCGCTTTTGCCTGCTGCGGTAAATCGATTTACCGTAGCAGACAACATAAGGCGCCCGCTGCGGTTAATACTCATTAACCGTGGCCGGCGTCTTATGTTGCCTGCTGCGGTAAATGGATTTGCCGCAGTGGGTGGATTAGGTAGCCCGCCGCAATTAAGACTATTGACCATGAGGGGCACCTTATGTTGCCCGACACAGTTAACAGTTTTGGTTTTAAAAAAATAAAAATTCAGCATTCAAATCAATTCTAGAATTTGAATTCAAATCATTTCTAGATTTCATATATGAAACAAACAGATATATATTATGTATCCATACATAACACATGACATAATATATATACATTCACTTAGTAGTTCTCGTCATCATCAATACATGAAACTGACGAATCCGTTAAAGTTACATATCAAAGTCCTCATTCGACCAGGGGAAGACGTAATCCAATGGACGAATCATGGTGTTCCATTTCTTGAGCCTCTCGAACTCGGGTAACAACACCAACTCACTATGTTCGTCAAAGAATGTTTCCCCTTCGAGTACGCATTTCTCTAGGCGAACTTATAGATGTCTGCCTTTGTTCGCTAGAAGCAGTGTCGGGTGCTTTGCACCTCACCCCAATATTTCACTCCTACATGACTTCGATCTAGGTGGTTCTTTGGCGCATTGCATGATCCTTACACAAGCATTAGAACACATATGTAGGAAAAGCACGATTGAACATTTGAAATACGAACTTGGAACTCACGTCAGATTTTGAGGTGGTTCTTATGCTTCTTCTTTTAAAGCTCTCTATTCTTCGATCCTAGCATTCAGGATCCTTCAGGTATGCCCTATAAGCATTGTAGAAAATGTACTAGTGTTAGCAACAATTTGAATACGTACGATAACTATAAATGATAAAAAAGCCCAGTGACTTACACTTTCAAGCAATCTTTAAAGGCCTTGTACCCTGTTAAGTTTGGTACCCTCAAAGAGTCAAATATATAGGCCGTGCCATCCTGAGGATAGAAGATAAATGCAACCCAGTGGCCCTTGCTGCACCATTGAAACAAAATACATGTTACGATGATGAGAAGGCATGACCCTAGCCACTTATCCCTACGAACATGTTTTCGACTTACACAAAGTGGTTGGCGTCCAAGATACACCGTGGCCCATTTGGCTTGATCTTCTTCATTACTCCTAGTATGTACCTTGACAATTTCAACTTCTTGTCTTCCATGTTTTTCTTATATTTTTGTTCTCTCTGTCACTTGGTCAACTCTTTGTCCATTATCTTGTTACGAAGGATGACTCTCTTAGCAATATGCTTTGGAGAGAGATTGAGAATGCCAAGTTTCATTCGCTTGCTTACAGAGGCCATCATCCTGCAAGGACAAGTCATCGTGGCATAAGTAGAGAGTTGACCTATACGAATGCAAGGATCTGTAAAAGTCACAAGTCATCACTTACAGTGAGATCAAGGTGACTTGGGCGATGTCAAGGTCTTGTTCCCGCAGTGGCCTATACATGTCACGGAAGTCCACGAAGAGTTGAACATCGCCATCAGGCAAGTGGAATTACTCCGGCACAACCTGATGGTGAAACCTGACATGCCAGCTTTTGCCACTTAAATATACCATAGATAGAACTTCCTTGTATATCCCACTTTTCCTTGTCGACGAGTTAGGACATAGTGAGCATGAACTTCTCGTGCTCGTAGTGGTCAGGGCAGTTGTTGTTCTAGGCCGAATGCCTAGAACCCCGAATACAAGATATAACGAGAGACACACGAATAACACACGATGGTGGAAAACCAATGTATTACTCAAGAATCCGTCCTCTTACACGGTTGCCGTCCGGGCATATTTATAGTCGCCCGTAGGCATTTACAAGACGATTTTGCCCTTAGGGTTTGCCCCCTAAAGCCCTATGCAACAGCTGGCAAAGGGCTAAACAGTCAAGCTTGCAGCACTAAGTCTTGTCTCCTGGGCGGCCGACCGCCTAAGCCCCACTTGTCATCAGGCGCTCACGCTGCTTTCCCCAGCGCAGCTCCTTTGGGGGTCGTGGACCAGCTATCCATCTGCACACAGCTAGGACAAGGGTTAGATACCCGGAACACGGTGGTTCGGCAGGTAGATTCGGCATCACCGCCGAATCCCTTCCGGGCGTGCGCCCGCCGTTGTCCCGGCGGCACGCCGAACCGAGGCTTTCGCCTGGTTTAGTTGGGCATTAGGGCCGCCTGCCGAATCACGTGGGCACACGCCGAATCATATGGGCCTTTCGGCCGGCGCCAGGTGCCTAGGCTTCGGCTATCCCCCAACAGTAGCCCCTCGGCGACTGTCGAATCCCTGCTGCCGCGAGATTCGGCAGCGGCCGACAAGGAGTAGGATGCTGAAAGTCCTGGGGTGCCGAAAGGCCCCATGCTGCGCTGCTTCGCGCATGGCGAACGAGCTGTCTTTGAATTCGGCGCCCGGGCCGAATTGCCCAACGCCGTCCCCGATTTGCACACGGGAAGTCTGTCCTCAGGTTTGAAGTGTGCAAGCGGTTTTTTTTTTTGGTGAAAACGTGAACCGTCACCTTGGGATGCGCGACCGACGCGACGTTTCGTCGCGTAACGGCCGCCTCCCTTGCCTATAAAAGGACCCCCCCGGCGGCGGGCGTCATTTTCACGCCTCTCGCCCTCTCGCACGCGCGTGGAAAGCCCTCGAGTGCATTCGGCGTAGAACCCGGGGAGGCATTCGGTGTCCTCTGCGAATTCGGTAAGTTTCTCTTGGCTTTGTTTCGGTATGTTCGCAATTTTGGGGGTTCGGGTTTTTTCCTGTTTTGCTTCGGCAGGTGCTGCGAAAGCATCTTACCAACCGTTTTCTTGTTTTACCTTATAGTTTCGGTGAGACTCCCGCGTGCTTGCCAAAGCTGACCACTAACATGGTGAGTTCGTCGGCGACCGATATCCAGAACCCTAACCCCACGGATCCCGGCTATGGCACCGAATCCGGCGAACCCAGTGGAACTAGAACTGGATCCGGCGGCACGGCCGAAACTAGCTCGGAATCATCGAGTGAATCCGTCTCGGCCCCCAATCCTCGTGCTGCCATCACGGCCGGGAAGCGAGTTGCGCCCTTGCGCGCGGTTGCGCCCGTTGTGGTTGAGGATGATTCGGAGTCGGAATCAGAAGGGGAGAATTTCATGGATGAAGACGTCGAATGTTTTGAGGCCGGGGAGCTGGATACCCAAAGCATAGCCCCTCTGCAATGAACTGGAGTTGCTGATGCTGATTCGGGCCCTGCCGCGAAACACATCAAACTGGTGGGGTGGTCCTGCCTGCTGGGAGAGTCGGACGTTGACGACGCGAAACTTGATAGCTACGTGAGGGACGGGTACCTGACGGTTGCTGAAAAAGCCAAGTGTCGTGCGCCCCCGAAAGGAGAGAAATACCCGGATCCCCGAGACTACGAAGCATTGGTGTTTCGGGACTATTTTAGAGCAGGCCTTCACTTTCCTTTGGAAGAGGATTTTCTGGTATCGGTTCTCGACCGATTCAAGCTGCAGCTTCACCAGATCACGCCGAATGCCATCTCGAGACTTAGCGTCTATGCGATGTGCATGAAGATGATGGGGAGCCCCTAAGCGTTCCCTTATTCGTGGACCTTTACGAATTGCACCGTCACGGGAAGTACACGTCCGACAAGGACTACCAGATGGAGATTGGGTCCTTCAACTTCATCCCCGCGAAGAAGAAAGTTGACGAATGTATAGTCCCTTACTTCAAAAGCAAGTGGGACAACTGGAAAAAGCACTGGTTCTACATCCGGGTGTGTGAAGATTCGGCGGTGGTCTAGGCAAAACGGATGGGGTTGCCGAAAGCTCACGGCCTGGTTTCGCTGATGACTCCCATGATTGGGCTCACCCAAGGCGAACTCCGCGCCGGAGATGAAGTGAGCGGCGACGCTGCCGAAACTTACCGGCTGACTGCGAATCGCCAGATCAGCCGGGACTTAGTGGAGGAAATGTTGTCCTTGGGTCAGTGGCCGCTCAGCCGGGACATGAGCTTTGCATGTTTTTCCACGGCCAAGGGCTATAAGGGTCCGTCTTTGGTGCTGAAAAGGCCAACTGGGTTTTCATCAGATTCGGCGTTTATGGCGGATGTTGAGCGCCGGGCCAACCAGCTATGCGACCGGTATGGCGAAAAGGAACATGAAGGCAAGCTGTTGAAACTTGGCCAGAAGAGTCGGCTGAACTGTGTGTGGGAGTCAATGAGCCTTGAGTACTCCGACCGCCCCGCGCCGATACGTCGGACGGTTTCGACGGGTGAGCCGGATGATGGTGCCGGCACATCCGCAGCTGCGCGCGCCCCAGGTGCCGCTGGACTTGGCCATGGACGCGGGAGGGGGCGCGGTAGCGGCCGAGGCACTGGCCATCATTCGGCTGCTGTCCGAAGCACCGCCCAGGCCGAAACCCGCGCTCGGAAGGAGAGAGCCCGGCAAACACCGCCCGTCGAGGACGAAGACATTTGGGTAGGTCGCCAAATGGCCGAGCGCACCTGGCCGAAACCGCTAAAACGAAGCCGCCAACCCGCCCTTCAGGTTGCCGAATCCCCCGAGGGATCGGCTAGGCACACGGTACCGAATGCTTGCGCGTGCTGCTAGCTTTGTTTGCCCTTTTGCGCTTTGAGTTTGGAGATTTTTTTCTTTTCTCCTTTTGCTTTATCCAAACTTGTCTCTGACTTGTGTTTTTATTCTCGCTTTTTGTTGCAGGAATTCGGGTGCCCAGACGAAAGGAGTGATAGTATGTCGCGGAAGATCCCGAGCCCCCGCGACGTGGATGTGAACTCCCTTCCGGCTGTGAGCGGCCTGGATTTCGGTGGCCGAAAGCGGAAGAAGGCCAAGAGTGACACTCATCCATTGGCTCGGGCTAAGTTGCCGAAACCCGCTGCCGCGGACGCCGAAACCAGCCACCGGGAAGTGGTGGCGAAAGACGTTAGTGCCCAAGGCGCAGCGCAGAGTGGCTCACAGGATGATCGTCGACTTGGTAAGTCTCGCTTTTACTTGGAGACGACCCGAATGACACCCGAAATGGCCGAAAGCGTCTTATTCGGCCATGGTTTTGTTTCGATGGATGTGGACCGGATCCGGTATGGTGAAATGAGGGTCTATTCGGGGTCGTCCTCTCTGGAGGAAGGGAATTCTGAACAGGTGGAAACTTACCGAGTTGCTCGTGATTTAGGGGTCAGGTCAGACTGCCGTTTGGTGGCGAATGTTGACCCGCGCCTATCCGGCGTCTTGCCACCTCCCGAGGGGGCGGCCTTTGCTCACGAATGCAGTGGCGCGTTCAACGCCACCGAAACTGAGCAGGGCTTGATGGCCACCGCTCGCGGCGAGCTGCTCTTCGCCATAAACTTCCATTCCATATCGGTAAGTCCCGAAACCCATAATTTCATCAGGTCAGATTCGGGTGACCAACCGATTGACCCTATGCTTCACGTTTGCAGACCGCCGTCCTTGTGGATGCATTGGCGAAGCAGGAGCAGGGCACCTTGGCCCATGCCGAGAAGCAAGTCAAGGAGCTCGGGGAGAAGCTGACCGTCACCGAGAACTTGCTGGCCAAGGAGGTGGCGGAGAAGGAAAAAATGCTTAAGGAGAAACAGCAAGCGCTGGACGACGCCACTGGGAAGCTGGAGAAGTATCGGACCACCCACTGGAACATCGTCGCCGCTGTCGAAGAGTCCATTGCCCTTGTGCAGCGGATGACTTCGGGGGTCGGGGAGGACTTTCCTACCCCGGCTCAGGGTACCTCCACCCTTGACAAGATTCGGCTGCTTAATGGTGGGCTCGGTGCTCTTGAGGGACTTGTCGAGCTTGGGCGTGAATACGCTGCTTTTGAGAGCGTTCGCGCTCTTTGCAAGTCCCTCAAGGATGCTGAATGCGACCACTACGCCGGGGTGGAGGCTACAGAGGACGCCAACGCCTATTGGGTGTATGATGCCGATGCCGATAAGGCCACGAGGAAATGGTTCTTCGACGGGTTTTGGGGTTCCGGTGGCCGGGACCTGAGCCTGCTGCGCGCGGCTCTCACACGTGCAAAGGTATGAGGACGGTAAATCGGCGTACTCGCCGATGCTTGCAACCCGAATCGCTTGACCGGGCGCTCATTGCGACTTGTGTTTTTGACAGGATGAGGACGAGGGGAAGGTGATCAAGGCCAAGGTCGCGGCCTATATCCAGGCGCGCGACGAGAGGGATGGGTCATCCACCATGGCACCCCCATGCGCGATATGACAGAACTCCCCCGCTCAGCCCCTAGCGCGTCTGCGGCTACGACTTCGGCTCACCCTGGTCCGGCTCCGGCACCGAATCCAGCTGCTCCGACTCAGGCTTCGACGCCCCCTGCACCCGGCACCACCGATGAGGAGAACGCCCCCGCAGTCTGATTGCAGGACTCATACTTGTTGCTTGAATCTGTTTACTTTTGGCTCGCGCCTGTGCGAAAGGCGCGTTTGAACAATCTGTGTTTGATGTGAACTTGGTGCGATTTGGCATGTGTTGCCGAATGCGCTTATGGATGTAAGACTTGTCGTTTATGTTCTAAGTTGTACTGTTAAGCGTGGTTTATGCATTTCGCGCTTTCTCGTTTCGGGTCTAACGCCTAATTAGTTTTGAAAAATGCCGTCCTCCCAACTTGTTAAGGTCGAAACGGACGCGCCTTTCGATTTCGGCTTTGACGCCGAATTAGTTTTGAAAAACGCCGTCCCCGACTTGTTAAAGTCGAAACGAGACGCGCCTTTCGATTTTGGCTTCGACGCCGAATTAGTTTTGAAAAACGCCGTCCCCCGACTTGTTAAAGTCGAAATAGACGCGCCTTTCGATTTCGGCTTTGACGCCGAATTAGTTTTGAAAACGCCGTCCCCGACTTGTTAAAGTCGAAATAGACGCGCCTTTTGATTTCGGCTTTGACGCCGCCGGAATTGGTTTTGAAAAACGCCGTCCCCCAACTTGTTAAAGTCGAGACGGATGCGCCTTTCGGTTTCGGCTTTGACGCCGAATTGGTTTTGAAAAACGCCGTCCCCCCCAACTTGTTAAAGTCGAAGCGGATGCGCCATTTGGTTTCGGCTTTGACGCCGAATTGGTTTTGAAAAACGCCGTCCCCCAACTTGTTAAAGTCAAAGCGGATGCGCCATTCGGTTTCGGCTTTGATGCCGAATTGGTTTTGAAAAACGCCGTCCCCCCAACTTGTTAAAGTCGAGACGGATGCGCCTTTCGGTTTCGGCTTTGACGCCGAATTGGTTTTTGTCTTGGCGGAGCTTTTGACAAGGAGACTTTATTCTCTTTATTATAGTCTTTGGGGTCGAGGACTTTACAACGTTGTAGGGTTGAACTAGGACCCTGAAGAGTTTTGCAAACGCCCTACAGTTTGTTGGTGGCGCCGAGGGCTGGGTTGCTGCGGACGCCGAGCGGCTCGCATGCTGTGGACCGATGCGTCATGCTTTGACGGCGCGTGCTGCCGTGGAGCTAGGGGAACTAGCACCGGATGCCGGTTGGCTTTCGGCTTGCGGAGCCCCTGTGGCTGAAGGTGATGACCAGAATGCGGCCCTCGAGTGCCATTTTGCTGTGGATGGTGGGGTGGTTGCCGAAATTGTTGTTGACGAAGCGCTTCTTTGTACCATCATCCGGATTCGGCATGCGGGGTGCCGACAACGTTGTCCACCGAATCTTGGTGGAGCAGAACAGAACGCGGCGTCAGGCGCGACTCTTTCCACGGTTAGTGAGGGCCTGGCGGGCGCCGAATTGGCTTTGCCAGGAACACTGAAACCAGATGCAGTTGGTGATGGTTTGGAAGTAGCCTTTCTCTTAGCTCCCCGAATCCACCTTTTCCTGGTGCTTCCTATTCCTAAGTGGCTGGCCACCAGGCCTCTCATTTGATGATACTTTGCTTTGTAAGCTGGGACTTTTCACCAATTTGTGACTTATGGGAAGTCGAGGGGAGTGCCATGCTTATATAGGCTCTTTCGGACCACGGGGGTTGTAAATGCATTGATCTAACTATGCATTAATAGCATGACGAGATATCTTTGTCATTATTGTGCACGATTGGCTGCTTTGATTCTTGGTGGGCTCGCTCGCTTTGAAATTTGGAGAACACCGGTGAACCCCTTTGTATTTTAAGGGGTTAACTGCGGCCGTTTTTGGTGGAGAGGTTGCTTGCAACCACGAGAGATAATGCCGAATATATGGCCAAGCTCGTCGGCTTGGCCGTTTTCGCAAACATTTCATGCAGCAACAACTTGGTGCTAGATAGAACATCGAATGCAGTGGCAATTATTAAAGGGATGCCTCGTTAAAAAACCTCAGTGAGGAAAAAGAGTGCAGAGCCCAGAATGTCTTTAGGCGTCATAACCGAATGCGGTAAAAAGCAAAAGTAGAAACGAAGATTACAACTCCTTTTTTCTGGAGCGTGAGATCAAGGGTAGAAGCGACGCAGGTTGTCTGCGTTCTAGGTGTGAGTTGATTCGGAGCCATCTTCGGTCACCAAGGTGAAAACGCCTGTCTCGATCATCCGTGCGATGATGTAAGGTCCATACCATTGGGGCTGCAACTTGCCCTGCTTGTCTGGCTGCCTGATGAGCACCATGTCGCCCGGAGCGAGACTCTTCCTGAGGACCTTCTTATCTCTCCAGCTTTTAATTTCGGCGTGGTAGGCGTCGAGGTTCTGCGCCGCCTGGCTCGTTCGGTTGTCGGAGACTTCAACTTCTACCATCCTTTGGATCGGATTCGTCGGGGAGATCTCGGTTCGGAATGAGCCAAGCTCCACCTCTTCGGGTGTGATTGCTTCCTCACCGAACAACAACCTGAACGGCGTGAAGCCTGTTGCTCTAGTTCTGGAGATGTTGTGGCCCCAGACAGCTGTCACCAGTTCCTGGGCCCATCGTCCTTTCTTCGCGTCTTCCAGTGCTTTGGAGATGGTGCCGAATATATCACCATTGGCCCTTTCGACCGCTCCATTTGATGCGGGGTGATTCACCGATGCGAAGGACAATTTGATTCCGAGTTATTCGCAGAATGTACGGAACTGTGTTGAGTTGAACTGCTTGCCGTTGTCGACGGTGATATAGGCGGGTACGCTGAATCTGCAAACAATTCTCTGCCGCACAAAATTGGTTAGTGTGCCTGAGGTTATCTTAGCCAAGGGCTTGGCCTCGACCCACTTGGTGAAGTATTCGAGGGCCACCGCGGCGTATTTCAGATTCCCTGGAGCCGGTCACTTATGATAGCATGGATGACAGTTGGGTTCTCCTCTTCTTCTTTGACTGCCTTGGCCGTTAAGACCTGAAAAAGTACATCCGGCGGCATCGGTGAAACCTGAGCCGCAGCCTTGGCCAGCTCATCAGCTTTTGTGTTTTCTGACCTGGGAATGTATCTCATGGTGAAACCGGTGAAGAATTTCTCCATTCTCCTTACAGCAGACAGGTACTTAGCCAGTTCGGGCTCCTTGGCCACATAGTCCTTCTGAATGTGTCCTACGACCACCTGCGAATCTGATTTGATGATGCAACAACGAACCCCCAGGGCCCTCAGCTTTCTTAGTGCCAACAGTACTGCCTCATATTCCGCCGAATTGTTGGTGGATAGGAACTGTAGACGCGCTGCGTAGTGAATGACTAGGCCGGACGGCGGTGTTAAGATCGCCGAAATGCCAGCGCCGGCGCTGCACCAGGATCCATCGCAGTGTGCGGTCCATTCAGGCTCAGAGAATTCCCTGGTGGGCTCATCACCGCTTGGGGTCCAGTCTGCGATGAAATCTGCGAGAACCTGTGATTTGATTGCGGCTCTGTGCCCGAATTAAATTGTGTACTGGTTCAGCTCGGCGGCCCATTTCCCGATCCGGCCTACTGCTTCGGCATTCCGGAATAGGGCTTCCAGGGGCTGCGCGGACAGGACCCGAATGACATGGGTCTGAAAATAGTGTTTCAGCTTCCTTGATGCCATGACAACGGTGTAAGCAATTTTCTCCAGCTCAGATTAGTTGAGTTTTGCCCCAGACAGCGCTTCGAAGATGAAATATATTGGGAACTGATGCAGCTTCCCTTCATGCTCCCTTTCCTGAACGACCACCGCGCTGACTGCGGCTGGTGATGCTGCGAGGTACAGGATGAGCGTGGCATTCGGCTCAGGCTTCGAAAGCGTCGTGAGCTTAGTCAAGTATGCTTTTAGGTCCTCGAACGCTTGCTGCTGTTCGGTACCCGAGTCGAATGCGTTAGCTTCCCGCAACACCCTGAAGAAAGGTAACCCTCTTTCGGCTGGCCTGGAGATGAAATGACTCAGAGATGCGATACGGCCCGTGAGCTTCTGCACATCTTTCTTATTTGCTGGCGGCTTTATGTTCATGACGGCCGCGATCTTTTCGGGGTTGGCTTCCATGCCTCTTGCCGATACCAGGCACCCCAACAGCTTTCCCTTATGTATGTCGAATATGCATTTCTCCGGGTTGAGCTTCAATCCGCTGGCGCGAAAGCTGGTGAATATTTCTTTGAGGTCCTCGATGTGCGTTTGCTTTTCATCGCTCTTGACAACTAAGTCATCCACATAGGCCACAAGGTTGTTTTTCTTTTTCTGCTCCCGAAAGGCTTCATCTATCATGCGTGAGAAAGTAGGTCCAGCATTCCGAAGTCCCTCTGGCATTCGGCGGTAGCAGAACATTCCGGCGGGTGTGATGAAGCTTGTCTTTTCTTCGTCTTCCGGGTTCATCAATATTTGGTGATACCCCGAAAAACAGTCTAGGAGGCTCATCATTTCGCACCCAGCCGCAATGTCTACCAGCTTGTCGATGCGTGGTAATGGGTACGGGTCCTTGGGGCAGTGCTTGTTGAGATCTGTGAAGTCTACGCACATGCGCCATTTCCCACTCTTTTTCTTTAACAGTTCCACGTTAGCCAGCCATTCCGGGTACGGTACCTTTCGGATGACTCCGGCGTCCAACAGCCTCTGCACTTCTGCTTCGGCTGCCGCCGCTCTCTCGTCTGGCATTTTCCTTAGCTTCTGCTTCCTTGGCCTTGCTTGCCTGACGACGTTCAGGCTGTGCTGCGCTAATTCACGGTTTACCCCCTGCAAATCCCTTGCCGACCACGCGAACACGTCCCGGTTCTCGGACAAGAACTTCAGTAATTCGGCCCTATCTTCGGTGTTTAGGCTGGAGCCGATGTGTACACATTCGTCGGGTCTGCCGGAGCTGAGTGGCAACTGGACTGTGTCTTCACACAGTGCTGCCCTTGGCTCTTTTCTCTGATGATGGTGAAACTCATGGTTTTCGTCGGGCACAGTCTCTTTGACTTCGTGAACGTAGCTGTACCCTGGAATTGGCTTGCTGTCGATGTTCCTGGCGGCTATCTGGTCACCATGTACCGCTATGATTCCGCCCGGGGAAGGCATTTTCATGCATAGGTACCCCTGGTTAATGATGATGTCGAATTTGTTGATGATGCCGCGGCCGAATATGGCCGTGTAAGGATATGGTTTGTCGACCACGTCGAACGTGATCTCTTCGGCCACGACCTTCGACCTTCGGCGAAGGCTACGGTGAGGGTTTTCTTGCCGATGGCGTCGATTCTTTGACCGCCGAATCCGAACAAGGCGTTACCGACGGGCTCTAGATCTTTTCGTTGAGCTTCATTCCGTCAAAGGCCTTGGTGAATAGAATATCGGCGGGCGCCGTTGTCAATGAGTATATTGTGCAGTGTATATCCGGCGACATAGGCGGTGGCGACGAATGCGTCGAAATGCGGGTAATCCCGGACCTGGATGTCTTGCTCACTGAAAGATATGGGCTCATTTTTCCATGCGGGTCTAGCGACTGGGCACTTGACCGAAACCGAGTGCACCCTTTTGACGTAGTCTCGACGAGCCTTTTTGTTTTCGTGCTCCAGGTTAGTTCCTCCGGTGATGGCATAAATGTGACCGTTGGACGGCATTATATTCACCGGGGCCACCAAATTTACCACCTGCAGCTTCCTTGAATTTTCTGGTGCTGGCTGCGCCTGCTGCTGCTGGGCTTGATTCTCCAGAGGGGCCGAAGGCTGGGCCGGCGCTGGGGCGACCTGCTGTCGGTTCTGCTAGGCCTACTGAAACTGCACGTAATTCGGGTGATACCAAGTGTACGGAGATTGATAAGCCTGAAATGCTGGCTGGTGATACGCCGGGACCGGAGCTGTGTGATATACGTGCTTCGGCGCTTCGCTGGAATTTGCGGGTCGTCTTTCTCCCCGCCGCCGCGCGAGCGGGTGTACTTGCAATCTACGGTGAAATGGCCTTTGTCTTCTCCACACACCGTGCAGTAATGGGTTCGGTTACCCTTCCCGCGCCCTTTGCCACGGCCTCCGCCGCCACCCCCGCAACCGCCGCGGTTCTGACCTCCAGAGCCCCTGCCTTGCTGAGACCCTGGCTGCGCCGAATCATTAGGTTGTGTATCTGAATCCTGCTGTACATTATGAACCGGACTGCTCTGCTGGCTGGTTTTCGAGGGAGCCTGTGATGTGTTCTTCGGCGTGGCTTGCTTGAAACTGTGACGCGCAGCCTTTCTTTTGTTTAAGTCATCCTCTGATCTGGCGAACTTTCGCATTTGGTCGAAGAGTTGCTTGATGGTTGTTGGGGGTTCCCAGAGAGAGCTTCGGCGCACGGGCCGATCTTTAGACCCTTTATTGCGGCCGCAATGACGATGTCATCCGACACATTCGGCAGTTGTGCCTTTAGCTGAATGATTCTCTCTAGGTACTTGGA
The DNA here is from genome assembly GCA_018135685.1 of Themeda triandra. Lineage (NCBI taxonomy): Eukaryota > Viridiplantae > Streptophyta > Magnoliopsida > Poales > Poaceae > Themeda > Themeda triandra. The sequence continues at coordinate 119,991 of JAENPR010001326.1, forward strand.
TAGCAGTTCGTCATCCGGCTGGTACAGATTCATCAGATCCAAAGTAGTTTGCTTGTCGGTCTGGAAACCCTGGAAGGTGGTTAGCAGCTCGGCCTTTGCCTGCTGCCATGATGTGATGGACAATGGCTTCAGAGACATATACCAATCATGCGCGACATCTTCGACCGCCATGATAAGGGACTTTGCGAGAATGGCATCGTTTCCTCCTGCCGAATGAACCGAAGCTTCATAGCTTGAAATGAACTTCCTTGGGTTGGATCTGCCATTGTACTGTGGTATCTTTGGCTTGTAGCCTATGGGCCACGGGTGACACTGTATCGCTATGGACAGAGGAGATGTCATGTCTATAGCTTCGGCGGTGCTGCCGCCGCGCTTTTCCCCGATGAAAACTACATCCTTGGTGTACCTTGGTGAGGTGGAACCGCTCTCCTGCAGGCTCTGAATCTCATGTAGGAGCCTGGCTTCCTCTTCTGCCGCCTGATCGATAGCTGCCTGGGTGGACGACGCCCGCTTTCTCGGGGCGACGATGCTGGCCAGGCGATTTCGCTCCGCTGTGAGCTCTGCTACCTTGGACGATCGCTCCTCAAGGATCCGGAGAAGCTTCGCGTTTTCAGTATCCTCAGCCACTGGCGGTTCCTCCTCTTCCTCGGCTTCGACTTCCTCATCATGGACTCCATCCCCCGCCTCGGGATCCGGTGGATCTACTGGCTGCAAAACCGGTGCTTCGGTACCGGCGGGTACTGCATTCACCGCCGGCGCCGGAACGCCTCCTGACGGCTGGAGCTGAAATCCGGCATCCGGCACGACCGTAGACGCGGAAGCCTCTCTGGTAGGACCGGGCTTACCTTTTCCCTTCGGTGCCATGGCCGTTGCGAGCAACAACCACGGTGGGCGCCAATGTTGTTCTAGGCCGAATGCCTAGAACCCCGAATACAAGATATAACGAGAGACACACGAATAACATGCGATGGTGGAAAACCAATGTATTACTCAAGAATCCGTCCTCTTACACGGTTGCCGTCCGGGCATATTTATAGTCGCCCGTAGGCATTTACAAGACGATTTTGCCCTTAGGGTTTGCCCCCTAAAGCCCTATGCAACAGGCGGCAAAGGGCTAAACAGTCAAGCTTGCAGCACTAAGCCTTGTCTCCTGGGCGGCCGACCGCCTAAGCCCCACTTGTCATCAGGCGCTCACGCTGCTTTCCCCAGCGCAGCTCCTTTGGGGGTCGTGGACCAGCTATCCATCTGCACACAGCTAGGACAAGGGTTAGATACCCGGAACACGGTGGTTCGGCAGGTAGATTCGGCGTCACCGCCGAATCCCTTCCGGGCGCGCGCCCGCCGTTGTCCCGGCGGCACGCCGAATCGAGGCTTTCGCCTGGTTTAGTTGGGCATTAGGGCCGCCTGCCGAATCACGTGGGCACACGCCGAATCATATGGGCCTTTCGGCCGGCGCCAGGTGCCTAGGCTTCGGCTATCCCCCAACAGCAGTCATCTGACTCGGGAAATAGATAGTACTCATCAGGAGGCCTAGAGAAAACAGGGATAGAAATGTTAGTAGCATTTTATGGGATAGAAATGTTTACAGAATATTATGCTCGACGGTACCATACCTTTTGAACATAAGCATGTATGGGAGAGGTGTGGCGGCCTCCTCTTCGTTGCGTGGATCCATTAGCTGCAACGATAAATCAATTAGCTGCAGCAGGTGCGTTAGGCCGCCTACTGCCTTAAATGTGGATTTACCGTGGCAGGTATGTAAGGTGGCCCGCCGTGGTAAAATCCTTTACCTCAGCGGGTGCCTCGGTAAGCGAACATATTTTTTAAACAAACCTTACAAGTTTTGTTCAGAGCGCTGCATAGAGAGGAGTGTGAAGATCCACTGTAATTCATTATATGACAATATTTTTTGAAGAAAAACTGCAGACCGAGCGCTGCACTAACACTTGAACCTTTGTTACCTCGTCCTTTATATATAGACTCAAGTTTATTTGTTAGTTTAAAACAAATAATGTTGAGGGTGGGGGAAAAGGGACACGTGGATTCAGTACAACTCTAAGCTACGATAACTATATATAACTCTTCGACCTTCAACTTTAATTTACCACACCTATTTTGTTTCAATCACCTAACCATGAGCTTGAATTGGCCAGGGAGACAAGTATTTATAGAAATAGTTGAATTCCATCCCTGCTTCTGTACGATCACTAAATATTCAATTCACCACATGGATGTCTGGAATAAATTGAATTGCTGGACCTATTTAGATGCATTGTCAGCGAGGTATTACTGATTCATATTTTTAATTCAGTTTATTGATGGAGTTCTTAATGTTGCCGAATTGATGAATGGATAGGAATACGTTGTTTAAGTGGCTCGAATTCCTCTGAGACGGCTGTAGATGCACCACTACTACGATGGAAAGCTATCATACATCCAAAACAGGACATCATACATACAAAATCCATAACTGAAGACATATTGATCCAAATATTATGCACTTCACGAAACTGTAAGGCCGAAAACAAACCCTACAAGTTTTGATCAGATCTAAACTTCAAATTCTTCAATTAAGATGGGAAAAAAGCATATTGGTTCTGAGTTGTCCAGATTTTCGTCAATGAACAATAGTGATCTTATAATGATCATATCTCTGAAAATATAGGGGCTATGAGGATGATCTCAGCATCAAACTAAATATATTGATGTCCAGTACAACTTTTTCCATAGTGCCAAAATTTATTAGGGCTGTTAATGTTCCCAAAAAGAAGAATAATAGAGACTGCACAGTCTAACGGATTTTCAGAATATTTACAAATTAATTTTGAGGATTAATCCAACTAAACCCCTTCTAATCATGTGATTTAATCGGTAAAACTTGACCAAAACAAGTGGCTATCTTACATTGAGCAACCACAGTGAGCACGGTGACGAACCTTCATGGTGATTATTACCGCTACGAACCTCTCGCCATTCCAATCTATACCAAACGTAGCATGGCCTTCATAGAGAGCGAGGGGAATCATTAACTCGAGAGAAGAACCGGAAGAGAAGAGGATGGCTAACTAGTTTTGGAAAGGTTTATTCTCTTTTTCTTTTGCGTGACTTAATGGAGATGATGGCTAGGCCTATGGCGTCGACAGCTAGGGCTGCAGCTGGTGTCAGATTGAATGGGTGAACTTCAAGGGACCACAATATGGCAGAAGGAAGAAAACACATAGCCTGATGAGTTATGTCATGGCAGCACTGCTCAAAGAAGATACCAAAGAACATAAACAACTTGTCAGCACGCAATGCGCATAATGACACATACTCATTAAAAATGAAGATAAAACAGGGGAGAAGACCACGGGCTGTGATGTGGTGGCAAAAGCAGCAAGGGAAGAGATCCTATTGAGGTGCGCACAAATGGTTGATCGGACTGGTTGGAAGTCGAGATGAAATAGGCTTTGCACTACCAAATAACTCAGAGGGGTTGCATGCTAGGTTAGAGATGACAACACGATGTGCAGTAGTCCGGGAGCATGCAGTAGTCCTCTATGTAACACACCACATCCAAAATCTTTTTAGATAATGGAACAAAGTTCCAGCCTCCACATAGAAAATCTATTTATGGCTCACCTCCGTACTATATCTTGGTGACGCCGGCCTCTGGAATGTGCAGCTCGTCGGTGATCGGCAACCAACACACACGCGAAACTCGATGCGAATATGATGGAACAAGAGAACATGAGAAGTGCTGCTGCCAAACGTCGCAACATAATCTGTTTTCAGTTTTGCTTCATATTACGAGTGGATTACAGCTTCTTATTACGAGTGGATTACAGCGTGTGTTCGCCCGTGAATCCCAAACACCGCCCCCCCCCCCCCACACACACACACACACGCACGCACACACACACACACACACACACACACACACACACACACACACACACACACGGACATGGAAACACACACACACACAAACACACTTCCCATTCATGCTGCGACGTGTCCATCTAGAACCAGAGCGTTTTATGCGTGATGTGCCAATGGAATGACTCAGTTTCACGGTGAATGGATTTACATCATGATTGAGTATGCATGGGAATGGGTTGAATTCAACATTTCTAATCCATGATTTGAATCTAAGAAAACCTGACCTAATCCCTAAACATTCCAGCTGCAGGCATAAATTGCTGGCCCAAATCAGAACCAAAAGATAAAGAAAACAAGGTTCACCAAAGTGCGATGAATATGAAATTTGCAGGGCGGGCGAACAGAGCAAGTGAAGCCCTCCGACAGCCGAGCTAAGCAGCACCAGTTTGATCATAAGTCCCTGGTCTGGGAATACTATGCATTGCACCATTTCCAAGAGGCACAACTATCGTCGCAGCACCTACACAATCTGTATGAAACAGGTAGAGCATGCCTCGACAGCCGGCCTGTTGTGGGATCTTAGGCAGTGATAGAAGGCTTGTAGACATCGAGATGTTTGTGTTGCTATTCCTCATGCATCCCATGCCTGAAGTGTGCCCTATTGATGGTGAAGAATTTGTGGACGTAAGTTGTAGTGTGAGGGACAGCGATTCAAGTGAAGGGATGAAGCGTAACCTTCTATATGGTATCTATATATAACTCTTCGGCCTTCAGCTTTAGCGTACCTCATATAATGTTTTGTATCACTTAAACTTTAAGCTTTAACTGGTAGGGAGACAAGTATATTTATAGAACTGGTCGAATTTGATCCCTGATCGTGTAGGATCAATAAGCATTTAGTTTAACACATGGCGCTCTGACATAATAAAGTGAATTGCTGCACCTATTTTGTGCACTGTTAGTGAGTAGCGCCGTATTATTACTGATTCATTTTTATTTCAATTAATGGAGTTTCTAAGTCTAGGAAGCTAGAATAGGTACAATAGTTCATATGTCCACGGTGTTCCTTTGTTATGCCATCGATGATGTTGCGATTTCCACTCCAGCATCTCACTGTTTGTCAAAGTTTTTCGAGGCTATCTCGTTACTAGTCTCTTCAACACTTCCATATCCAAGTTCGTCTATACTGCTGGATGTAGCTGGATGCATTAGAGCCTTCAATACCCACTATTGCGGACCCAAAACCATCCCGGAGGCCTTCTCTACTTGTCCCTTGGAAAATGGCATATTTTGTCGCTCACCCATATGCGTCCGCCAGCTTCGGTATTAGGAACACAGTTACATGCCTTTGTCACCACCGTTTTTATGGGCCTTGCAAACTGAAGGATCGATTCACATATTTTGCAGAAGATAAATTCGATTTTTAGTGATTAACAAATAATACCAAAATAACTCCGACATATTATAGTAGTCACAAACAGCATATTGATTTCCTAGATTTATCTGATTGGACAAGATAAAACACTTGAACTATCACAACAAGAACACATCAAACAGATCTTGAGATTAGTAATATTACTATCTCAGATCAGGATGAAAATGAATTTGCTAGATTTTTAAGATTAAGGAAAGAAAAATATAATGGTTTATGCAGATAAACAAATAACATGCTTCAGTCCGCGCTGCTCATATTTTAATAATCAGAAGTCTCTGCTATTGCATCATAAGACAAACATGATATTATCCACTCAGTCTAAAAAAAAATGATATTATCGAGTAATAAGATGTCAAATCATGATCCTCATTACTTGAACATGTTAATATTCATGTCAGTACATAAAATCCCTCTTGAGGTAACACAAAACAAATGTATTTTCCTTCACAAGAAAAATCCAAAGCCAAAGAAATGTTATCTCTATCGCATCTCTCAGACGCTGGCTTCTCGTCACAATTTTCTTGTCTCTCCGTCTCCCCTCCCTCTTATCTCCCTCTTATCGCTAAAGCTCCTCCTTTTAATAACATGCAGCAGCACCAGATCACCAGACATGTTCCGATTTGAGAACCGGATCAACATTTACTGGATGCCTGACTAAAATTGAATGGCTACTTACTCACATATACGGTGGTTAAAAGTGCCTCGTGTAGAAGTATCTAAAACCTTGTCTATATATAAGACCACCTGCAAAGGAGTAGAAATGCTCTGATGTAATAGTGACCTAGCTTCCTGGGAAATTATGTATGAGTAGGAAGCATCAGGAGCACCCGCATTACTATTCTACTTGTGCTCTCCACGAACGAGACATCCCGTGCGTGCCTCCACCCGATGACAAGAGGCGCACAAGCTCGCCTGTACATGCAAAACGTGTTTGATGGATCGGTGTGTGCCGATTGCTGCGTCACGATAGCCCCGCGTGTGGGTCAGTCGGTGGATGTGTTCTGCGGTGGATCGGTCCCACGCATAGAGGTTGGTCTTGATAGTGGAACGGGTCTGTGTCTCTTCATTGCCAGTTTCCATTCCAGTGCAGCTCATGTGCTGCAGCAAAAAGCAGCGAATAGATCGACTATGGAGATGTAAATAGCGCCACACTGGAAACATTTATATAGAATTACAACTGGTGGAAGAGTATTCGAGAAAAGAATTACAACTGGTGGCTGAGGGCAGAACATATTCACCAGTTCGATCCTATACAGGACCATCGTCTGCTCTCAGTTAGCGAGACCTAGCTACGCAAGGAATTCAACTCAAATGGCCAAGTAATTTGGGGCATACTACTCTATTAAAAAAAAAAACGTTTAAAGAAAAATTGGGGCATCCTATAGAAGAATAATTGAGATTTTTCTAACAGAATCGTGTGGCTCCGTCTGCTAAGGTGTCTCGTGCCTCCCTGCGTGAGGGAGATGCAATCATGAAACTCTTAAGCCAGTAATAGTGGGAGTTCCATCGTAGCTTCCTCTGCTTTTTAAGATGTTTGACAGCGCCCTCCTCCTCTGCCTCACAGCGAGGAGGGCGGTAGACAGTGGTGGCTCCTCCTGCGGCTGTCCGTGAAAATTTGTATTTTAGTCCAAGTTTTAAATCTCCGGCTAAGCCTCTTAGCTGCTGACCTTCTCTGCAGCTAAGTGCAGCTATAGCCGGAGATAGCTGCAGCTAAGCCATTTAGCTGTTTTGTAAAAAGTGAAAAAAAAATTGCCATAACCCTGGCATAACTTTGTAACCATTGCCAATTGATACATAACCAGTTCAAAGGAGTACATTACAGGTTCATAGGAGTACATTACATCACATGCTAAGTGGCAAAGTAGGCCACTGTTTACAAGTTCAACAAGCACGGATCTGAAATTAAAGGTAACAAATATTGACAACTCGTTCACATAGTGTAAGATCTACAACATATACAAGCAAAAGCATGAGCACTGACCAGATTGTTCTGCCATTGCGTCAACGTTGGTGGTCTGATGCTGCTTCAATGATTCGGACATGGACCTCCTCGTCGGACTCGCGCCGCTGCCCAGCTGACTTCGCCGCCGCCGCCGAAGGGCACAGCCACCGGCCTTGGTCGATCCGCTCGGAGCCGCCGCCGCCGCCTCCTCTTCTTGCAGGCTTGCAGCTGGAGCGAGCGCTTGGAATGGATTGTGGGTGCTTACGAGCTTGGGCCGTTGGCAACACTTTTAGCCTCCCGTCTCTGGTTGGGCCGGCTTCGTAATTGGGCCAGGCCAGCGACGTGCGGACGTTTCGCATTTAGCTGCGCTAAATCAAGGCCAATTTAGCGGCTATTGCTGGCTAAATGCCGCTATTAGCAGAATTTCTAATCATCTTCTAAAGGTTTCTTGCGCTGCTATTGTTGGCGTTCGCTCCAACGACCAAACACCAGAAGTAGGAGACCGAAAGCTAGAACGAATGTAAAGACGAAAGTAGAGGACAAATGCTTACAGTGGAACGAAACAAACAGCTTTATTCCATTCCAGAGTCGGCCCTTTTACACGGTGCCCCTGGGGGTCTATTTATTCTAGTCCGTAGACTTTATATGACCAAAATACCTTTGACTCACACCTACTACTCTTGCCCGATGAAGGGTGTAACCGTCTTTTGTCCCTCAAGTTGGCTTCTACGACCGTCCCTTACGGCCCGGTTCGGCCCAAGACGGCCCAAGACGGCACACGAAGTTTGGCCCATCAATCGTCCGCCGCGCTCAGGAGCCCACCTGCCTCAAGTTAACGCTATAGTCCGACGAAACAGCAGTGAAGTTAGCCGAGAAAAACCTGCGGGCGAAAGTGAAAGCGAAAGTTGCGACCCACTTTCGCTTATACTTTCGACTTGACCATTGCAACGCAATCGTCGGAAGAGACAGCGAAAGCGGCACTGCTCTTTCGCCATTACTTTTGACTTTGGTCATCGAAACACATCTGTCGAAAGCGACAGCGAAAGTGGCTTGGCACTTTCGCCTGTCATCCTTCTCTTGCAACAACAGACGATAGTGAAGGCGAAAGCTACGATTCACTTTCGCCTTCGGTTTCGATCTGGTGCTCAGGTCAACAATCGGAAGAGATGACGAAAGTGGCGATCCACTTTCGCCCAGTCTTTCGACCGAATCGACAAAACACTCTGGCCGGAAGTGAAGACGAAAGTGACAACTCACTTTCGCTTCCACTTCCGACTTCTGTGCAGTTTATGACCAAAACAGCTCAAGAAGAAAACAACCGCGAAAGTTGAAACAGTCTTTCGACATCAGCTTCCGGCGGCGCGCAGGCCAGAGGTGGGGGGTGGATTACTTCGATCTCACCCCAACGGTAGCCCGGCGCTGTCTTGGCTAAGTCTCTTTAGCCCGACACGCGATCATCTTTCGCCAGCGCCGCCCCCCAAAACTTGTTCATAAATTTTCTTTTTTTCATTTTAAATTTTGATTTTCTGAATTTCAAATTTTTGAATTTTCGAATTTTGAATGAGTCTTGACTTTTTACAAATTTAATGCCGAACGTCGTATTGGGAGTCGCTCTGGTGGGGACCGTCGCGATGGTTCGCAAATCTAGGCGACCGTTGGCTTCCGGGCTTATAAATTGAGGAGCACCCTAATGAGAACTCACACATTGTCGAGTCTCTGCGCTGATCCTTGCTTTTGCTCGTGCTTTCGCTCCTTTCTTTCTCTTGATCTCAAGTTTACTTTCACCCGAGGAGTGAAGCCTGGTCCAAGCGAATCACTTTCGGTAAGTTTCTGGTTTTATTTTGATTTGACTTTTTATTTCCTTTTATCTTTCGAGAGAACGGGGCGTATTTTTTATTTTTGCTTTTTCACGTTTTTAGATGGCGAGTGAGTCTACTTCCGCAAATTCTTCCCGCTCTTGATCCTCGGAGCAGTCGTGTTCCGCGATGACAAGGGATCTAGTCCTCCGCGGACTAGCTCTGATTGTGAAGTCAGTTCGGAAAATAAAGAAAAACTCACTTCCCCTATCACCGCTATCCCACTGTGCGTGGGGATACCTTCTGGCAACGCTGCAGAAGAGGACGTCAACATTGATGACTCTTTCAAAATTCCCAATATCCTTCCGACTGGAGGAATTAATCGTTCTAAGGATCCCGTTGATGAGGTGGAAGCTGAACGTGATAACGCTCCGGAAGACGACTCTGACATCGAGAGTGATAGCGAATCTGAAAGCAAAAGCATGCAAGCTACTGTGACTTCTCGCGTTACTCTCAAGCCAAAGGACTTAATTCGCATCTCAGTTTTCGAACTGAAGGAGTCGAAAGTTGACGACGATGAGCTAGACCGTTATGTGGCGAAAGGATATATGAGTCAGGCAGTCCGTGGCAGATGCAGGGCTCCGGGAGATGAAACCACCCCTCGACCTAAAGCTTATGAAGCCATTGTATTTCGAGATTACTTCCGGGCTGGGTTAACTATACCTTGTGAACCCTTTGTTGGTGAAGTTTTGGAAAGATTTGGGCTTCAACTCCATCATCTTACGCCTAACGGCATTAGTCGTCTTAGCATTTTTGCCATGGGACTGAAGTTTATTGGTGCTGCTCTCAACTTCGAATCTTTCATTCGGAATTATGGTGGTTATGGTCGTCTGGATAGTAAGTCCGATATTAAGAAAAGGATCCGATATACTTCCGAGTATGGTGGTTATAACTTTACTGCTCGCCTTCATACCCGCAAACAAAGTTTGATTTCGATGTACAAAGGCAAGTGGTCTGGCTAGAAAGATTACTGGTTTTACATTCGGGTTTGTGAGGATGAAGAGGTCCAAACCGCGAAAACCGGGGTTTGACTAGAGCTCACCCTCTTGTTTCTCACCTTTCTCCAATGAAGGAAGGGGCGAAAGCTCAATTTATTCAGTGATGCGAGGAGAAAGCTAGCCAGTATTACTATCAGTCTACTGCTAAACAGACGAGTCGTGATTTGGCGGAAGAATGGATGGTGTTGGGCCGACTGTCTCTTGATCCCACAGTGCAGTTTGATCAGTTTGTGACGACTTTAACGGGGTGTGTGGTTTCTGGCGTTAACTTCGACCATATTCCGGAAGCTGATAAACCGGATTATGCCCAATACATTGAGAATTGTGTCGCGGAAGTGTTCGACGCTTATAGCGATAAGGAGCACAAGGCGTGCATGGAAGTCGGACTAGCTTCCGCTCGACTTAATCGGATGTTTGACTTGATCGGTGCTCCATACTTCAACCGCCTTGATCCGAAATCCCGAATCAACCCTGCTGATGCGGAAGCTGTCCGCCAAAAACGCAGACAAAGAGGACGTCCGCGGTCAACTCGTGGACGCGGCGGGCGTACTCAGAGGACTCAAGTTCTTGATACCAAAAAGCGAAAGGAGCGCTCTCGGGAGGTTCGTTACTCTGAACCTGCTGATGTTATGTTTGGAAGGGAAATTGTGAAAGCTGTCAAGCCGAGCTCTGGCGTGACTATCGGAAAAACTCAAACTTGGGGAATGTCTCTTTTCGAGATGGTTGGGATTTTCTTGTTTTTGTTTGCTCTTTTCGCCTTTTCCCTAAGACTTGAGCTACTTTGTTCTGATCGCCTTGCGATTTTATGTTGCTTTCGCAGGTTGAGGAAGACGAGGATGCTATGACTGGACGGGTTGATCTTCCAGATCCTCATATGCTGAGTGATGACGATGATTCCGCATCAGTCTTGGATCTTGGCTCCGATCGTGGAACTAAGCGCCCAGCTGCTCTATCGAAAAAAGATCCGAAGAAACACAAGACCTCGGCTGTGAAACCTGTTGAGCCGGCGGCGGCTCCGAATGTTTCTAAAACTGTCACCCACCGGCCTTCGTCGAATGCCGGTCCACATGGTAAGTCTCGCTTTTTCAAAGAGTCATTGGTTGAGAACATCTTTCGGGGTCACCTTTTCGGACACGGAGAATTGGATTTAGATTCGTGATCCGATGATTATGGCGAAATGGTGGTTTACTCTGGAACCAGCTCTTCCGGAGAACGTGACCCCGACAGAGAAAGAGCTTACAAGATCTCAAATTCTCTTGGATTTCCTGCAGACACTCGCCTGATGGCGAAAGTGAGTCATGAGCAGATCGGAATTTTTCCGAACGAGGTGGCGCTGCAGGCAACTGGCGAGGCTGCAGCTTTGTTTGGAATGCCGCATGTGGAGAATGCTCTTTTGAGGTTCAACCGCTCTTCTCTTCTTGACGCCGCTACTTCACATCTTATTCGGGTGAATTGTCCTATCGATGCTTTTTACTTTTGCTTTCTTTTTTGAAACACGTTTTAATTGTTCTTTTCGCACAGGCTGTCTTGCTGAACCGGACTCTTTCTAAGAAGGATGAAGCGAAAGTTTCTTTTCTTCAGAAGGCAATTTCTGATAGAGATAATCGGATTAAGGAGCTGGAGAAAGAAGTGAAGAAATTAAAGAAAAATGTTGACGATGAGAGGAAGAAGACTGAAGCGAGGCGAGAAAAGGATTCGCTTTCAGCAAAAGTTGGTGAGCTTAATGAAACCGTGACTAAGTTCCGGAAGCATGAACAAGATTATCTGGAGTCGCTCGGCAAGGAAGGACATAAGGTTTTTTCGGCTTATAAAAATCTTGTTGAAGGTGTTGGTTCGGAAGTGCATCTCGCGATAAAATACCCCTTATGGACTACATGGATTGGTTGGCTAAGGAGCTATCGAGCTATGAAGCTATACAGAATATTGGTCACAGCTTTGCTGCTCTGGAGTCCGTTGGTGCTTTCGCACAATGTCTCCGAGATCATGGCTGCACTCATGCAGCTGATATGCCAATCAAAACGCCGAAAGAATACTACAAGCGGAATGCAGAAGCGAAAGCTGATGCACACCGTTTTTATGATGAGTTTTGGTTAAATGGAGGCCACGATATGGCGCTTATCCGCGCTGCTCTTTCACGCGGCAAGATGATGTTTTGGTGATATTTTCCTTTCGATTATGCTCATGTTTGCTCTGGATTATTAATTCTTTCTTCTCGTAGACTTCGATGAAAAGAAGGCTATCCGAGCTAAGGTTCAGGAGTATCTTGACGCGCGCGACGCACGTGAAAGCACGGCCGCTGGAGGCTCCGGAGAGAACCAGGCATCTACTTCCGCTCCTGACCAGACCGCTCCTGCCGACAACACCTCTCCTCCTGGCGAAAATGCTTCCCCCAGAACAATGCTCCGGTAGCTTAACTTAGGATTGTGGTTGGAAAACAGTGTTTGAACTTTTGGAAGCGCATTGTCGCGCTGATGTTGTAAAACTGTTGATGTTTTGGTTGTGACTTTAAGTTATTTCCGTTTGTCTGCTTGAATGTTTGGACAGGTTGATGAGGCTGACCTAGCCGATGCGGTTGAGATTTATCCGCTTGCTATTTCGAAAGATGACTTCCATGTTTCTGGCGAGTCATGGCGTCGTTATTGCCAGCGTCATCCGCGACGACCGCTAGGAGTTTTTATGCGCTCACGGCTGAGGCGAAGTCTTCGAACTGCCGAAAAGATTGTGAACTTTTGGAGTCGGCGTGCTAACAGGGATACTGCTTCCGGTGAAGGACCTTCAGGGTCTAAGTTTGACGGAAGTATTCCGAAGATTCTGAAAGTTGAACCCGTTGAGGATATTCCTTTAGAGCGTGCCTGTTATAGTTATATTCCTGTGACCCCGAAGGTAACCGAGGGGTCCCTGAAGGTGCCCAAAGAAGAGCCCTTCTGATGTAATCTTGTAACTTTCGATACGTTAATAGTGCGACGAAAGTTTAAGGAGAAAGGTCGTTCCTTCTTTCGATAATGTGTCGAATGCGTTACTTGTGATCGCCTGCGCGAGCCCCTTTACTCATACTCCGAAAACGCCGCCCCCCACTTTTGGAGTTAGGGGCGAGCAGACTTGACGCACTGTGGTTTGCTTTGACATCCGCTCGGCTCTAAAAGAATCGAAAGCGCCGCCCCCACTTTTTAGGGCCGAGGCGATTGACGAAAATGCTTATACTTTTGATAATGCACACGATTTGAACGAGATCAGTTTTTCAACGCGAAAGTAGAGAGCGAAAGACGATAACCAATGTTCTTTTTTGTATTTCTTTGGTCGATACAATCAATCTGGTAGCGTTAGCGCTAATATTGCAACAGTAGGCCAGTGGCTACTCAAGTGAGGCAAGTCACTCCAAATCAAAAGCCTGAGAACTCTAAAGCTTAGGCCTAAGACTGGCGTGAAATTCCACCACTGCGAGAGCTCATGCTCAGAATTAGGCGACAAACGCTCCCTCTAGGTGGTTCTTTCACTCCTTTCAGAAATTGCGTCTGCAAAGAATTCTTCTAAACTACACCAGCGTAAAGCTTAGCGAAATCTACAGCACGGCATACTCCTTGCAATAGTGTTGAGCTGAACACCTTTTCCCGAATGCCTTCCATTCCTAGCGATTTGCGAACTACACTCACTTGCTATCATATGCTACAAAAGTGGATATTTGTGTTGTGATTTTGAGCAGACTGAGCTCTTTGTTTTGTGACTCCCCCCTCTTTATAAGGATGGCTACATGCTTCTGAACTGTTGTCTAGACTGGACAAAAGTTGTCATAAAGACATTGGAGTTTACTCTAAAGAACTATCGTATCTTTCGCATTGAAGTGTACGATTGCTTTTGTTGAAGACGAATGAATTATGACTAACCTATTGACAGACCTGGTCAGAGATTGTAATTAAGATGTCATGATTTTGTTTGAAAAGATATCATATCTTCTTGTGTTAAAGAGTACGATTCTTTGGAGTGTGTATGAATGCTGTCTGATCTGATCTCAGAGCTGACTAAAACTAGCTGTCATAAAAATGTCAGGATCTGGACAGGAGAGCTATCGTATCTTTTGTATTGAAGAGTACGATTGCTTCTATTAAAGCATAGATGAGTGTCGTCTGAGCTATTGTCAGAATTTATTAGGCTTGTTTGCCATAAAGATGTCAGGATTTGACCAGAAGAGCTATCGTATCTTTTGTATTGAAGAGTACGATTGCTTCTATTAATGTTCTTGAAGTGATGTGCCCCTATAAATAGCTTACATGGTTCTCGTTGTTTCCACATCTTCTCATTGTGGTCTAGGATTGTATTCTTGTGCTCTTGCGTTCATGATTGGTTTTTTAGCTTGTTGCGCATAGTCATCCGTGTTGAAACCGTTGCTTTCTTGGCAACGTTGGCCCGGAAGTGATTATGCCCAATAAGTTAAATTGTTGACCAACAACTAGCTAAAACTAAACGTGAAGATTTTCTCCTCTTTCTTTCTTGTTCTTTCGATTGGTTTTTTAGCTTTTGATTCATGTTCATTCGTGTCGCTAAAATTGAGCTTTTTTGTGCAACATGGACATGGGTGAATTGGCTCAAAAGTTAAACTTTTGATCGGTCGATGTTTGTTTTACCGAGGTTATTCGCAAGAAAGCTTGCGGTTAAGCTTTTGGTTTCTTAGCTTCAGCCTTCTCCCTACTTGATTTGTTGGGGAGAAAGGTGAACCAAGAAACCTAAAGCTCGAACACAAAAAGGCGAAGATCTTGCCTCAAATCTTATGAGCGCGTGTGGTTGAATCTTTTGGTTTTTTGTGCTTCTTCATCCTCTCTGCTTAGCTTGCGGTTTGCGAGGATGAAGAATCTCAAAAACTAAAAGGCTGACCTCAGTCTTACTTTAGCGACTGCGTTTTGCCAATAAAATATTGGTGTAATGATCCGGATTAGTTGTTAGGATTTCGTAGGTCAGTGATGGTTGAGCTCAGGACAGCTGATATTTTGCTAACTGAACTCAACCATTTCGACTTCGAAACCTTAACATGACTTATTCGAGCTCTAGACTTGCTCTAAATTTCTCGGGTGATAAACCCCATTTGAGCCATTTTCGGCTTTTGCTCGTTTTTGAGCTTTAGACTCGCTCTGAATTTTTTAGAAGCTAAGTCCCTTTAGAGCCATTTTTGGCTTTTGCTCGTTTTTGAGCTTTAGACTTGCTACGAACTTTTCGAAGCTAAGCCCCTTTAGAGCCATTTTCGGCTTTTGCTCGTTTTTGAGCTTTAGACTTGCTCTGAATTTTTTGAAGCTAAGCCCCTTTAGAGCCATTTTTGGCTTTTGCTCGTTTTTGAGCTATAGACTTGCTCTGAATTTTTCGAAGCCAAGTCCCTTTTGAGCCATTTTTGGCTTTTTGATAACGGTAGGAACATTAGGTTGTTTACAACCTTACCTTAACGACTTATGCGTTTCGTCGAATATGCAAGGTGTTTTCACCTTGTTTTCGACCTTCATGGGGAAACCTGACATGCTCTTTTTTACGGGGAAAAATGTAATAGTAGAAATAAGGGGTACAAAGGACTGCCTCATTAAAAATCTCACACCTTTTGCAAGGCTTCCCCCGTGAGGAAAAGGAGTGCAAGTCCCCAAACTCTTTGTCTTTCAAAAGAAAAAGCGAAAAAGAAAATTACATCTCTGATCTGTTTTCTATGGGTAAAAGCGACGAAGATTGTCTGCATTCCAAGTGTGTGTTGATTCGACACCTTCTTCGTTGATCAGCCTGAAAGCCCCTTCCTTGACCATACTTGAGATGATGTAAGGTCCGTACCACTGTGGTTGTAGTTTTCCCTACTTATTTGGCTGCCTGATGAGGACCATGTCTCCTGGGTTGATGTCCTTCCATAGTACCTTTTTATCTCTCCAGCTTTTGGTTTCTTGATGGTATTTGTCTAGATTCTCATTTTGCCTCTAGCTTTCTTTGTTTCGAAGTTTCGATCTCGACGTATCTTTGGATTGGAGTGGTTGCTGCAATTTCGGTTCGAAACGAGCCAAGCTTCATTTCTTCAGGCGTGATTGCTTCTTCCCCATATAGCAGACGAAAGGGGGTGAAGTCTGTTTCTCTTGTCTTTGAGATGTTGTGGCCCCACACGGAAGTTGTCAATTCTGAGCCCATTTGCCCTTCTTGTCTTCTTTCAATATTTTCGATAACGACGTGAATATCTCAGCATTTGCTTTTTCGACTGCTCCATTTGACTGTGGATGATTTACCGAAGTGAAAGCGAGTTTTATGTTTAGCTCTTCGCAGAAACTTCTGTATTCTGCACAGTCGAACTATTTGCCATTGTCTACTGTAATGTAAGCTGGTACCCCGAAGCGACATATGATTCTCTGCCAAGTAAAATTGATCAAAGTTTTTGATGTGATTTTTGCCAGAGCTTTCGCCTCTATCCACTTTGTGAAATATTCTAGAGCAACTGCTGCGAATTTCAAGTTTCCTGGAGCTTGTGGAAGAGGACCCACAATATCTATTCCCCATCTTTGCAACGGCCAGGTTGGGATGATCGAATTTGTCAAGTTTGCTGGAGCTTTCTGATTCTTGGCAAATCTTTGACAAGCTTCACATCTTCGGACAATTTCTTTTGCGTCTTTTGATGCTGTTGGCCAATAGAAACCTTGCCTCATTGCTCTGTGAGCTATCTCATGTGGACCCCTGTGTGCTCCACACATGCCCGAATGCATTTCGGCTAGTAGTTTTTCCCCTTCTTCTTTCTTTGATGCACTTTAGGAGTGGTGCGACTACGCCTTCCTTGTATAGTTCTTCTCCAACAATTGTGTATTGCTTTGTTCTTGACCTCATTCGTTGATACTCCTTGTTGTCTTCTGGCTCATAGGCCCCTTTGAGAAAGGCAACAATTGGTGCTCGCCAATCTTCACTTGTTATTACGTGTATTGCTCTTGGATTCTCTTCTTCTTCTGTTACCGCCTTTAGGGATAGGGTTTGGTAGAAAACGTCTAGCGGTAGAGGTATTTTCTGTGCGGCGGCCTTGGCCAATTCATCGGCTTCCGAATTTTTCGATCTTAGGATATGCTTCGGGGTGAAACATGAGAAGTGCTTTTCCATTCTTCTTGCTACGCCGAGATATCTCGCCAATTCTCTTTCTTTCTTTGTGTAGTCCTTCTCGATGTGGCCAACTACTACTTGCGAATCTGATTTTATGATGCATCTGCGTATTCCCGAGCTCTCAACTTTCGTAACTTGATATCTTTTGCTTCATATTCTGCTGTGTTGTTTGTTGTTTGAAATTCTAGTCTTGCTGCGTATCTCAGCATTGGACCAGCCGGAGGTATTAGTGCCGCTGCGATTCGCGACTGAATTGCACCACGCCCCATCGCAGAAGATTGTCCATGTCGGTTCTTCGAATTTGGTTATTGTGTTGAAAGCTGACGGGGTCCAGTCTGCAATGAAATCGGCAATGACTTGTGATTTGATTGTAGATCTGTGTGTGAAATCTATTATGTACTGGTTGAGCTCTGCTGCCCATTTTTCGATTCTTCCGATTGCTTCGGTATTGCGAAATAGTGCTTCCACCGGTTGTGCTCAAGTGATAATTATGCGATGCTGCTGAAAGTAGTGCTTCAGCTTTCGTGAGGCCATCAGCACTGTGTAAGCTATCTTCTCGAGTTCTGTGTAATTTGTTTTCGCTCCTGACAACGCTTCGGACACATAGTAAATTGGAAATTGCTTTGAATCCTTCCTTCATTTTCTCTTTCCTCTACAAATCGCTTCTGGCTTGTGTGGGATGATGCTAAATATAAGAACAGATTTGCTTTTGCCGTTGGTCTGTTTAGCGTCGGAAGCTTCATGAGATAGTGCTTCAGATTGCCGAACGCTTGTTGCTGTTCTGGCCCCCAATCAAAATAATCTGCTTGTTTGAGGATTCTGAAGAAAGGCAGCCCCTTCTCTACGGATCTCGCTATGAATCTGCTAAGTGATGCTATGCGCCCCGCGAGCTTCTGTACTTCTTTCTTGGTTGTTGGAGGTTTTATGTTAACTATGGCGGCTATCTTTTCTAGATTAGCCTCTATTCCTTTGCCGATACCATATACCCAAGAATTCTGCCCTCTTTTACTCCGAATGCGCACTTTTTCGGGTTGGGCTTTAGACCACTCTTCTTCAAATTGGCAAAAGTTTCCTTTAGATCTTCGATGTGAGTTTCCTTCTTGTCACTCTTCACTACAATGTCATCCATGTAATTGACCAAGTTTTGCCCTTTCGACTATCGAAAACTTTGTACGCCATTCTTGCGAAAGTGGGTCTGCGTTACGCAATCCTTACGGCATCCTTTTGAAGCGGTATGTTACGCAGGGTGATGAAGCTAGTCTTTTCCTCGTCCTCTTTGTTTAGCCATATTTGGTGATAGCCCGAGAAACAGTATAGTAAACTCATTCTCTCACAACCGGCTGCGATATGAACGAGCTTGTCTATTCTCGGTAAAGGATATGGGTCTTTTGGACATGCTTTATTGAGATCTATGAAGTCAATACACATTCTCCACTTTTTGTTTTTCTTCTGAACAATTATGACATTCGCTAGCCATTCTGGATATTGAACTTCTCTGATGACTTGTGCTTGTAATAACCTGTCCACTTCTGCTTTCGCAGCTTCTGCTCTTTCATTAGAAATCTTTTGGAGCTTTTGTTTTCTTGGTCTTACTGCTTTGGACACGTTCAGGTTGTGTTGAGCAAGTTCTCTGTCTACTCCGTGCAGATCACTAGCCGACCAAACGAATACTACCTTATTTTTCGTTCAGGAATTTGATGAGCTCTGCTTTCTCTTCGTGTTCAAGATCTTTCCCGATGTGTACGTATTGATCAGGAGTGTATTTTTATAATGGTACCCTCTCAGTTTCTTCCGTTGGCTTTGCTCTTGCTTTCACCCTTTTCTTTGTGCTTTCATTGTCGTTTTCGCTTTCGTCTTCCTTTTGTTTTGTTTCCTTGACTTCATTGATCATGCTGTAACCTGGTATAGGTTTCCCTTCGATCTTTCTGGCTACTTCTTGATCGCCAAATACAGTTATTATTCTGAAAGGTGAGGGCATCTTCATGCATAGGAAACTCTGTTTTATTACTGCATCGAACCTGTTTATGAATCCTCTTCCGAATATCGCAGTGTATGGATAAGGCATATCTACTATGTCGAAAGTGATATTCTCAGCTCTGGCCTTTTGGTCTTGTGCGAAAGCTACCTTCAAATTTATCTTTCCGATTGCATTAATTCTTGAGCCCCCGAAGACGAACAACGCGTTGCCTGCGGAGTTCAAAGTTCTTCTGTCAAGGCCCATTTGCTCGAAAGCTTTGGAGAACAGAATGTCTGCTGAGCTGCCATTGTCTATCAGGATGTTGTGTAGAGTGTAGCCGTTGACGTTTGCTGTGGCGACAAATGTGTCGTGATGTCGATAGTCTCTGATTTTGAAGTCATCTTCCGTGAATGTGATAGTTGCCATAGACCATGATGGTCTACTCAAAGGTGGCCTGGGAGTTACTGTGTGTATTCTCCTTTTATACTCTTTTCTTGCTCTCTTGCTTTCGTGTTCCAAATTGGATCCGCCTGTGATAGCATATATGTGTCCCTGTGATGGTAACACTGCATTCACCACGTGGCTCTCTTGAGAATTTTCTTGCTGGGCTTGAGGGTGTTGTGTTTGGTGCTGATGGTCTTGCATGGCTGGTGACGATACTGCTGCTGAAGCAGTTTGCGATTGCGGAAGTTGAACTATCGGGTTTTGGGCTGGGTAAGGCCAACTGTATGCTGGTTGGTGATACAAAATTTGCTGGAGATATTGCTGAAGCGGTGCTTGATAAGGCGGTTGGTATGCGGCTTGGTTATGGTTTGAAGTGCAACTTTGTTCTCGCCCCGAATTGTGGAACACATGTTTCGGATTTTCCTTCTGAGGGATTGCGTCGTCCTTCTCTTTTTGCTCTTTCGCGAGCTAGGTATATATACAGTCTCTTGAGAAGTGGCCTTTGCCTTCGCTGCAAATGAGGCAATATGTAGTTCTTTGACCTCCTCCGCGTCCTCTTCCTCTTCCGCGAGGTGGACGAGCGCCTCTATTGCCTTGGAAATTTTCTCTAACGAAATGCTGATGTGGTGGTGCTTCGTGATTCGGAGCAGCTTTTTGATCCATAGGCTGCTGCTGAAGGTTGTTTACTTGCCGATAGTTCTGGTTGTTTCTTTGGTTGTATGGTTGACCCATTGGTTGGTTTTGCCTTGGAGCGTTTTGCTTTATGTTAGTTCTTGCTGCCTTGCGCTTTCGCAGGTCATCTTCTGATCTTGCGAATTTTTGCATTTCATCGAGCAACTCTGTCACTGTTCTGGGTGTCTCTCTTATCAGATGAAAAGCACATGGGCCGATCTGAAGGCCTTGTATTGCTGCGGCGATGACTACATCATCGAAGCGTTTGGAACTGCACTCTTAGTTGAATCGGCTTTGTCTAGATATGACGAAAGTAGCTCTCCTTCTTCTTGCCTACACGTCATCGGATCTCTTGTTGTTTTCTTCTCTGTTTGGAAACCTTGGAAGGTCGAAAGCAGCTCTTCTTTGAGTTCTCCCCAGGTTCGGATTGATAGTGGCCCTAAAGAGGTATACCAGTCATACGCAACGTCTTCTGCTGCCATGATAAATGATTTTGCTAAGTGGTGGAATCCCCTCCAGATGAATGTACCGCCGCCTCATAGCTTGCTAAAAATTTTCGCGGGTTCGATTTTCCGTTGAAAGGTTTGGCGGCTTCGGCTTGTAATTTGCTGGCCAAGGGTGCCTTTGTAGTTCCGGCGAAAGCGGGGAATTTGTGTCTAATGTGATCTGTTCCAAAAGCCTTGGCTGCATGTTTTCTAGAAAAAGATTTGGTGGTATTTGGGCTGCCTGAAGTTGTTATATCTCTCTCTGAAGGGCTATCCTTTTTGCTTCTGCTTCTTGCACTTGTTGTTGCGTAAGGGCCTCTCGGCTTTTGGCCGTGATGTACTGTTCCAATTGGTCGCGTTGTTGCTGGAGAGCCCTGACCTCATTTTCTCTTTCGATGAGTTGCTTTAGAAGTCTGGCGTGATTGCTTATCTGCTGTTCTCTTGGGTCAATTCTTCGTCTTCTTGGTCTTCCGGGTCTTCTTGACCATGGTTGAGATGGTCGTTGTCGAGTGCCACCTCTGTGGCGATGACAGCTTCTCTTGCAACTTCCAGTGCTGGAGCATACGCTTTCGCCGAGGCACCAGCTTCTGTTTGTTGACTTGATGGTATTGTGGAAGGAGATAGAGTTGCGGTGGCTTCTTCCGCTGCCTTCTGTGCCTTCTGTCTCCCTTTCGGTGGCATGGTCGTGTCGAGCAACAACCACGGGTGGGCGCCAATGTTGGCGTTCGCTCCAACGACCGAACACCAGAAGTAGGAGACCGAAAGCTAGAACGAATGTAAAGACGAAAGTAGAGGACAAGTGCTTACAGTGGAACGAAACAAACTGCTTTATTCCATTCCAGAGTCGGCCCTTTTACACGGTGCCCCTGGGGGTCTATTTATACTAGTCCGTAGACTTTATATGACCAAAATACCCTTGACTCACACCTACTACTCTTGCTCCGATGAAGGGTGTAACCGTCTTTTGTCCCTCAAGTTGGCTTCTACGACCGTCCCTTACGGCCCGGATCGACCCAAGACGGCCCAAGACGGCCCATGAAGTTCGGCCCATCAATCGTCCGCCGCGCTCAGGAGCCCACCTGCCTCAAGTTAACGCTATAGTCGGACGAAACAGCAGTGAAGTCAGCCGAGAAAAACCTTCGGGCGAAAGTGAAAGCGAAAGCTGCGACCCACTTTCGCTTATACTTTCGACTTGACCATTGCAACGCAATCGTCGGAAGAGACAGCAAAAGCGGCACTGCTCTTTCGCCTTTACTTTTGACTTTGGTCATCGAAACACATCTGTCGAAAGCGACAGCGAAAGTGGCTTGGCACTTTCGCCTGTCATCCTGCTCTTGCAACAACGAGATGATAGTGAAGGCGAAAGCTACGATTCACTTTCGCCTTCGGTTTCGATCCGGAGCTCGGGTCAACAATCGGAAGAGATGGCGAAAGTGGCGATCCACTTTCGCCCAGTCTTTCGACCAAATCGACGAAACACTCTAGCCGGAAGTGAAGGCGAAAGTGACAACTCACTTTCGCTTCCACTTCCGACTTCCGTGCAGTTTATGACCAAAACAGCTCAAGACGAAAACAACCGCGAAAGTTGAAACAGTCTTTCGACTTCGGCTTCCGGCGCGCGAGGCGGAGGTGGGGGGTGGATCACTTCCGACCTCACCCCAACAGCTACCTTCCCCTTTTTAAGCCTACGTATAAATTGGCTTGGCCCAGCCCAAATCCCCCCACGCACGTGACACACACATTTTTAAGGAGTAACACACACGTGACACACACACACACACACACACACACATTTTTCTGTTTTTTTTGTTTCTTTTTTTCATGCTTTATTTTTTTATATTTCTTTATTTGTTATATTCTTTTAATTTTTATTTTTAAAATTTTCTTAGTTCATTTCTATCTTCATTTTCTGTTGTCATAAATTTTTCTTAATGTTTTTTTAATGTTCTATCATGTTTTTAAGAATGATTTATCTTGATAAGAAAAATGTTTGTAAATAAAATTTTATCTAAATATATCTATGTGAGATCTTGTTTTGAAGGATTTATTGTAACGAGCTTAATGGTGTAATCAGAATTTAATTTGGATGTTTAGCTTGTTAGTTACAACTTTTTTTAGTTCATGAAAAGTGAAAGATAGCTAATAAGAAAATCTCCTAAAGATGTGTAGTCACTCCCGCTATTAGCGCCCCGCTTTTCTTAGCGCAAAAAACTGCATCGCTTAGCTTCTTCCTTTCTCAGCAGCTATCTCAGGCTATAGCTGCAGCTATAGCCGGAGATTTAAAACTTGGATTTTAGTCCTTTTCAAAAACTTATTTTACAGATAAACTCTCCACCAAACCATTTGAGATATGTGGCTCGACACAATACAGTTGATGCTGCAATTGGAGCAACAAGCATTATAAGGTGGTCCTTGCATAACCTTCAATGTGGTACTAAACTAAGCATCTATGTCAACATACAGGACAAATTGCCCAGCTACATATATACTACACGCCCCCTCCCCCCAGCTAGCATGAAGCAATTCATCAACACGGGACCCCAGCGCATGCTCTTCGTGGACACCGGCAAAGACTTCGTGGATGAACGCCAGCGCCGAGATGATGGACACCACGTGCGTAAACTGGTACTTACGCCAGCCACCTAGGACAAGCTGCCCCTCTGTCCTCACTGCTGTCCCCGTCCTCGTAGGTTGTTCACTGGTACATATGTTCCTTGTAAGTTGTTCTAAAATATGGGAAAAATATTGTTTGGAAACCGTAGCAAGTGTTTCAGATCAGTGGTACTTCTACAGTTCAATATACAGGAGCAAGGATGAACTAGAATCCTTATTATTTCTCACAAATGTTCTCTCTTTTCTTTTGGATATGCTGATAATTTCAATGCCTGCGATGGTATATGTATGATAGAGGACATCGAGTAGGTCTAATCGAGAAAGGAGCATTCGCAAGCTGGAACGTTGTTTCGTACAGTGTCTCACCTGATCTGAAATTGTTATGGTATGATAGTGTACACTGAGGAGGTGTGAGTGTTATATACCGAAACTTCATTCTAAGCCAAAAGCTAGTTGAACTTGATTGACTTCAGGAAGTCAACCTTGTTTCTGAGAATACTCTTCCTGTCATCAGCCGGCAGTATCACCAGGTCTTGAGTGACTGCATCCAAGCAGGGTGACATGTTTCCCTCATGCTGCTGCTGGAAAGCATTAATATTTTGATGTTTATCTCTGAAGCCAAAGATTACAGCCAGAATCTACCAAAGCTCTCACCTTAGTTGCCGCTGGAAAACAGGCATATCACAATTTGCTGCAGTTGGTATTCCTCATGCCTACCACGCCTAAACTGTGTCCTGTCAATGAAGGTGTCGAATTTGTTGTCAAATGTTCATTGTCAAGTGAGGGCAATGTTAGGAGTGAATAGATGTTTAGTGAACACTTGTAGGTATCAATATATAAGCCTTCGGCCTGGCTTATCTCTTTCTTTCTATCAATATAGACTGCTTTAATTGGCCACAGAGACATGTATTTTATGACTAGTTTAATTTCGTCCCTTCTTTTGTAGGATCAGTGATCATTCAATTTACTTTCCACATGCCTCTATGAAATAAAGCAAACACTGAACCTGTTTCCCTGCACAGATGGTGAGTATGATATTCATATTTCATTTCATTTACTGATGCTTTTTTTTTAGTATGACTTCGGCATTGCACTGCTTGGTTATAGAAAAACATATATAGTTTTGAAACGAATCAGCAAGTTAATTTGAATTGCCATAGTTGTATCAGGAATACAGGGGTTCAAAGAGTAATCAGATCTAGTGCATCATTTTTCTGTTTCACTTGATTTCTCTTGTTTCCTTAATTAAGTACAGTTTCATAAGGGTTCAGAGAAAAATATTACCTAAGGAAATATTGAAGCAATCTATGTTTCAAAGCGGTTCGTGAGCTAAACTGCTGCTGAATCCTGAAATATTTTTAATACTTTGCAAAAGATTTTTGGTAACCATCCTCGTCTGACTGTCTGAGAACTGCACTGCTTACATCATACTCAAAATCATGGGTCTATATATATGGCACTGGATGTTTGCCATCGCTCTGGAGCGTAAATCGATCCTTTGATGTTCATCTCTGAAGCCATGGATTACCACAAGACTACTCACCAAAGTGTCGATTTACCGTGGACGAATGATTAATTGAATTTGTTCATGCTGTCCGTGCAGACCAAACTGGGAGGGATTATGTCCTTGTCTGTGTTTTTTTATTTAATTATCTCCTTGCTTTAGGATTACTTATTTAATTATGTACCTGCATTTTATGAGTCTTTCATACTCTGCGTACTGATTAGTATATCTTGGCCTTGTCTTTTGAGTTCAGGTTGATAGAGTGGACAACCATGATCTTCTGCTCTAGCTGTTGCCGGTTTTGTGTGATGTCATCAGCCACATCTAGCGAGTAACATATACTTCAATTGGTAGTTCATAGACTTTCATACTATGTGTTGCTTCCTGTTCCAAAATCAGTAGTAGATATAGGAAAGAGAGTAAAAGGTGCAGTTTATGTGTTTCTGGTTGATTGGATAGGTATCTCTCAATCAGTTGTGGTCCTCACATATATGTGTTTCTGGTTGATTGAATAAGCATTATAGAGTTTTCAAGCATTATGCAGTTTATGTTTGCACAAAGAAGTGTTATAAGCTGAAATTTTGCCAAGTCTATCATTCTTTATCACATCATAGAACGTTAGAACTTCCTTAGCTAACCACCCCCATCTGAAAACTCCACTGCTTACTCAATATTGATAAAACAGTGAAAACAATTAAACTCTACAGCTTAATCATCTGAATTATTATTGAAAATACAAATTAATTTTGGTGATTTTGCACTTCATCAATCTTAATCCTTATTGCAAATACTAATTAATTTGGACACTTCAGGGCAATCTTTGCTGACCTTATATTACAATCTATATCTATATCTTCTATAAGATCACCACGTCAGCAATTTTCAGTTACTATCCGAACACCATGTTTCAGTTACTATCCGAACAACACCAGCGAACGGTCATCGTATGCGATCCACCTTCAAGTAGCCGGAGGGTCTCCTCCCATAGCATTCACACAGCTCAGGCATCTATTCGTTCTAATTCCAAAAACTGGTTGACGAATTGAACGGTCATTTTTGGCCATTGGTCTCCGGACTCTCCTGTCTACGAGTAGAAATTTCGGTAGAAAAAAAAATTTCGGCTCTTGCCGATAAATGCGAAATTTCGGATATTTCGGGAATTTCGGTGGGTACCGTAGCATTTTCTTTTTTAAAAAAATAATTAATTTTACGCTAAAAACAAAAACAATAATGACATACCGGTATGTTTTTCATTTCGGCACTCACCGATAAATGTGAAATTTCGGATATTTCGGCGAAATTTTGCCGGAAAAAAAAACCCGCACTCACGAGTTGCAATCCCTCCTATTAAACCTGAACCATCCTTTGAGGTGCGAGTCCAGCGGTAGCAGTGAGTCCAGCAACAGCACTAGCGATGCGCATCGGTACCCACATCGAGCGGCAAGCCGTTGATTGATCTCGCTCTGGCACTCTGCACGACAACGAGTGTCGTCATCTCCAGTCTCGACCATGGCCACCGGCAGCGGTGGCGAGGACACGACCTCCCTGCAGACCTCCCCCTCAACCAGGTATGCAATGTCATCAGGTCAATCGAGAAGGAAGATCCTAGCATGGGCACGTAGTGTCTCTACATCTTCAGATCGATCCACCAGGGTGGAAGAAGCAAATGCTTGGTGGCGGCGGTTGTGCGGCAGAAGTAGTAGAAGAGGGAGACAGGCAAAGGCTCTCAACAAAGAGTCCACTTCTCTCCGCCTGTTGCGTCGTCTAATGTTCCTCACCTGCTTCAAAGGGAAGAGAAGGGGGATTCAGTCACGGGATAGATGAGGGAAAGTTGCATGCTGCAGTGGATAAGATAGGAACGGTTCAATCATTTTCTTTCATTTTAGTTCTATTCTATTTAAATATGTAAAGTTGTACGAGGTCGTTCCATTGGGAAGGGAACATGCAAACACGTGAAATTAGTAAAAAAAAAGTGGTAACTAAAGTTAGATTTTCTATAGGTGTTGTGTGGTTAATATCCAAATCCATTCGTATTTTCTCTTGCATACCCGCAGCAACGCGCGGAGAATCCACCTAGTTTTATGAAACAACAAAGTCTATAAATTTTTTTAAACTTTCAAAGTCCATAGAGTTGCAGGCTTGCAGCAATGAGTTCAATTTCCTAAAACTGCAGAAAGTAAACAGTTATGGGAAACATTATATTGACAAACACATATATGGTTGCAACTTGCAAGCTAGGACTCATCATCACTACAGCTCCTAATAGTTCCCAAGTTCCAAGTCATTAGCGTTATAGCACCAAATATTTAGAGCTAGTAGTGGAAGAGCATGACGATGCAAACTAAATTGCGGGCTAAATTACTGATTTCTTTTCCTACAGTAGTTGCAGCAGTAATATTGGAGCTAGTAGTGGTAGAGTGTGGTGCAAACTAAACCTTGCTGGTTGTGAATAATTTGCATATAGGCTGCTGGTTGAAATGTGGCTGATTAGTGACTACCAACAGCAGTAAGAGCATCTCCAAGAGCTCCCTAAACTTCACTTGGGAAATCTTGTGTTATAGCAGCTTGGTATTTTGTTTCCCAAGTGAAAAAAGAGCCTCTCTCCAACAGTTTTGTATTCCCACTTGGTAAAAACAGAGGATTACAGATGGGACCCGCATGTCATGCATATTTCTTCTTCTCCTTCACGCGAAATCGAAGCCAGAGCCGGTCCGGAGCGGAGCGGCGCGCGGGGCGGCCGGAGCGGAGCGAGCGCGCGGGGCGCACGGCGGAGCAGCGCGGGCGCCGGCCGAGCAGCGCGGCCGCGCGGCGGAGCAGCGCGGGCGCCAGCCGGCGGCGAAGCGAGCGGAGCGGCGCGCGGGGCGAGCGGAGCGGGGCGCGGGGCGCACGGCGGAGCAGCGCGGGCGCCAGCCGGCGGCGGAGCGAGCGGAGCGGCGCGCGGGGCGCACGGCGGAGCAGCGCGGGCGCCAGCCGGCGGCGGAGCAGCGCGGGCGAGGCGGAGCAGCGCGGGCGATGGCCGAGCAGCGCGGGCGCGCGGGCGATACGCGGCCCCTCCGCGCGCGGAGGGGGTTTTTTCCCAAGTGCGTATTTTAGCAAGTTTGTTTTGGGAGCTGTTGGAGAGGAGAATTTGTGATTTTGTCCAAAATAATAGAATACAAAGTGAGTTTAGGGAGCTCTTGGAGATGCTCTAAGCCACAATTGTCACTGGAGCGTAAATCATAGAAGATCATCCTTGAGGCTTATCAACCGTTCTCTAGTAATTCATTGCGTAGATCTTGGTCAGATACCATGTAAGCAAAAATTAGAGAGTTGGTAAGGAATGGCAAGAGAGAAGGTACTAACGACTGCTGCTGCTATTCTTGAAACCTACCATGTCTACTGGTACTGGACACCTTATTCATGGTGAATGGTGATGACAAGAATGTTCAATGAGTGAATGAAAATCTACATCACAACCAGGACCCTTACTGCTACATTAAGGATATTCACATTACTATATAGCAGCCATTGGTCTTGAATGAACAACAAAATGACATCAGTTATCAGCAGCCTGATGCTCCTTCAATTCCATTTAATTAGCCACTGAGACATATATATTTTTCGATCAGTATATGCATTCAGTTTCCCACATGGTGTCACCGGAATCGACGATATAGTGGCAGAGGATTACTTCCGATAACAAGTTTCGGCCGCCGGCAATGAGCACGGCGCCGCCGTCGCCTCAGCACACCGGCTGGGTTCGATACAGAGTCTAAAACTTAGGTTTTCCTTCTCCTCTCCTCTCTATTACAAGGCAATTCTGCCTGCCCGTTACATGGCCTGATGGGCTGGATCACACCCACTCTTGTCCTGCGTACTTCTTGTTGGGCCACCATGTTCCGGCTTGCCTCTTGACGATACCTTCTTCTGCTTCCCTCCTTGCTCTGTCTTCAGCTTCGTCATCATCTTGTACTTCAGGCGCCTCGTCGGTGACACATGGATCCCTTCATGGTACAGAGAGGCACTGTGCAAATTCTGTTTTGTGGATAACTGATTCACGTTTTTTCATAAGACATGTACTATCAACTTATTGGTTTTTCGAGTACAAGTGTACAACTTCCTCCTAACTTGCCCTACAGTGGAAATGTATAGTTCGAAAAAAACACAGAAAGCTCTTGTATAGTTCAATACAGACGAGGAAGGACTAATTAGAATCCTCCTTGCTCCTTTTCGTAAATTTTCTCTGTTTCCTTTATGGGTTTCTTCACAAAAGTTGGATCAGCATACTCTCTTGCTGATATTCAGATGCTCACTGGATGGCCAAGAAGTCGATGACGATGGAGTTCAGCTGTTAGTTTCCAGCATTTCACAAGAAAACCGACTGCTTTCCGACATCCATCACAAACTTGTATGGCAGAGAAATGTAAATTAGAGTTTGTGTCTATACTTCGCACTGCAGATCACGATAGACACTGCGGCTTGTGACAGCTGCAGATTTGCACTTGTTGCAGTTGAATTGTTGAATAATCAGGATGATTGGAGATAACGACAGGTCATTTCCTAAAAAAATCAAAATAACGATAGAACTCTATCTAGGACCCCAGATCTATTAGAGCGTGAGTGAAACCTATCTGCTAAGCATGAGCCTCTCAATTGCACCTTGAGATGGAGATGGTGGATGAACAGTTCACGCCTGATGGTTTAAGGGATTTTTTTTAGGGTGATGCTTCAAGGAATTCTTGTGGCATCACCGAGTCCTGCAGGAGATGAAGGATTCGGGCGATCCCATCCACCTCAGGTCCAGTTGATGATCGGGTGCCTAGCTGTGTCTCTGACTTCAATGCTGGCACTTGGTGTTCCCTCTGGCTCTCATTGTTTGAGGTTGGTCTCAGAGACCATGAGTTAGAGTAGTCCTCAATGATTTGACCTTCTGTCATTGGTATTCCCCATGCCTACCATGCCTAACGGGCACCCTGTTCAAGGTGATGAATTTCATAATGTGTGGACGATAATTGTCATGTGAGGGACAACACTATGAGTACTGAACGGAAGATGATAAGCAAGATATTTCCAAACATGTACATGGTTTTTATATACCAGTTTTTGGCACTGAACTTTAGCTTACCTTACTAACTTGCTAGTCATACATATATAGACTTCAAACTCTCTGAAATAGTCACTCGTATATACTAGTAGGCCGCGTGCATAAGTTTTGCTTGTCTTGGTTGACCGAGTGTACAGGCTTTCTTGAATTCGTTAGCCACCTGTATTTCAACTGAAATTGGTATAGTTAATTATCTCTGTCCACTCGATCCAGTTGTAGTCAACAGAATGCTGAAGCATACAGATTAGTCGTGAGCCATGACAATCAGTGGTGTATTCTCGCACCAGTTGGGTCAGTTGGTGTCACCAGAAATGGAATCCGATTGTGGATCTGTGGACAATACAATGACGTGCTCGGATCAATCAACATTGCAATGATGTGGTCATGTCGATCGGCAATGTTAACTATCATATATATCTGATCGTTTATAGCATATATGGCAATGGGCTAGCGTGTAGCAATCATGACTAATTGTCTTTGATTCTTTCTGTAATTGTCTCATACACACTCTCACATGGTATAAAAGCTGAGATCCTTTCTCTGGTTTTCGTTCTTCCTTTTTTCAGAATTATGAATGAGTGAATGAAAATCTCCAGGACCCTTACTGCTATTTTCAAGGATATCCACATTACTATATATAAGCCATTGGTCTTGAACAACAAAACTACATCAGTTATCAGTAGCCTGCTGCTCCTTTAATTCCAAGTAATTGGCCCTGAGACAAATATATTTTGGAGTAATATGTATTCAGTTTCCCACATGGCTCCCTGCTACTGAGGGTCTGAGACGCACTGTGCATGTTCTATTTTGTGCATAACTGATTGATATTTTTGCATGGACATGTTCTAGCAACTTATTTTGGTTTTTCGAGGACAAGTGTAGAACTTCCTCCCAGCTCGCTCTATAGCATCGGAAAAGTATAGTTTGGAAGAAAACGGCAACCTCTCTAGATTATTAGTAGTACTTAGTACTCCCTCTGTTCAAAAATCTTCTTCATCTAAGCCTTCGGCGCAGTGACCAAGGAGCACCTAGTTTTGCATTTAATCATCTCAGGCTGAGCGCATACGAGGAGTCACAGGCGAGGAACAACCAAAGAGCAGCAATGAGGCAATAAATACATGCAAGTGGCAGCGAGCAGCAAAGAGACAATAAATGTATGCAATGCAAGTTCCAAGCTAATATGAAGGAAATTTTTGAATAAAACGTTTTTTGAAGGAGATTTTTAAATGGAGGGAGTATAGTTCAATAGAGATGAGGAAGGACTACTTAGAATCCTCCTTGTTTTTTTCTCGCACATATTCAGATGCTCACTAGGTGGCCAAGATGTGATGATGGAGTTCATATGTTAGTTCCGAGCAGCTCAAAACAAAACCGACTGCTTTCCGACATCCATCACAAAGTTGTATGGTTGTTTTTTTTTTTTTTTTTTTTTTTTTTTTTTTTTTTTTTTTTTGATAAGGTATGGTTGTATATAAATGTAAATTAGAGTTTGTGTCCCTATACTTCGCACTGTAGTTTTTGATAGTTGCGAATTTGCGCTTGTTGCAGTAGACTTTTTGCACAATCAGGATTATAGGAGATAGCGAAAGATCATTTGCTGAAAAAAATAACAACAGATGACTACCTAGGAGCTCAGATTTAAGATCCAGCAGGAAGGATTAGAGCATGAGGGAAACCTATCTATTAAGAAGGAGCCTCTCTATTGCATATCTTCAGATGGCAATGGCAGCTGAACAGATCACGCCTGATGGATCACAGGATAAACCTGTCATCGCCCAGGCCTGTGGGAGACGAAGGATTCAGACAATCCGATCCATCTCAGGGACCCTTTTATGAACCGGTACATGGCTGGGTTTCAGACTTTCTGGCACTTGATGCGCCCTCTTGCTCTCATTGTTTGAGGTTCATCTCAGAGATCATGGAAGTCTCCAATGCTTTGACATTCTGCCGTTGGTATTCCTCATGCCTACCATGCCTAAAAGGATCCCAGAAGGTGATGGATTTCATAATCTGTGTGGACGACAATTGTCACGTGAGGTGATGGACAATATTGCGTGTACTGAATGGAAGCTGATAAGCAAGCTATTTTTCAAACATGTACATGGTTTTTATATAGTCTTTGGCACTGAACTTTAGCTTATCTCATTAACTTGTTTGTCATATATATACTTAATTCAAACTCTCAAAAATAGTCACTCCTAGATAGGCCGGGTGCATAATAAGGGCAGTCCCAATGCAAGACTCTATCACAGAGTCCAAGACTATTTATTACCCTCTTATTTATTGTATTTTGCTGATGTGGCGGCATATTTACCTCGAAGATTGTGGACATAGAGTCTAAATAAGACTTGGAGTCTTGGTTTTTCTGTCTCTCTCTTCAATAAATACACCGCCACATCAGCAAAATACAATAAATAGAAGAGTAATAAATAGCCTTGGACTATGTGGTAGAGTCTACATTGTGAATGCCCTAAGGCTACTAATTAGAGTTTCTTAAAGTTTCATGGGTATTAAATATGCTGACATGGCACTGTACTGATGAAGAGAGAGATGATGAGAGTTTCATAGGAGAAGAGATAGTTTTATTGGGATGAAACTCTTTTACATTGTTTTCAAAAATATGAATGTGTTGCAAACTAAGCCATGAAACCCCATTGAGGCTGGCCTAACTTTACTTGTCTTGGTTGTCAGAGTGCACAGGCTTGCTTGACTCCGTTAGCCACCTGCATTTCAATTGAAATCGGTTTAGTTAGCTCAGTCTACTCGGCCCAGTAGTCAACACAATGTTGAACATGCAGATCAGTCATGAGTCGTGACAATCAGTGGTGTACTCTGTACTCGGACCAGTGTCGGCAAGAAGCTCAGATAGTTTTTTGAGGAAACAGGAGGGGTTTTACCCCCTACTAGAATTTATTAAAAAAAGGTACAGTTACAAAAACAAAAGCCTCTTAGGAAACAAAAAAAGATACAAAGAAAATTACACAAAGGCTTCTAGCCATGAGTACATTTGGGGTTGATCTAATTTTTTTCTCGTAGGATAACCTGAGCAAACTCTTTGCGGAAAATCGCCTTGCACCTTTGAATCGAATTATCAATACTGTTGGGGGCAGGGGTGGAATTGGCCACCCCGTCCCCTCTGATTATGTGCGCCTCTTGTGTTTGATGCATGCGGGCCGGGCGGGGCAAAGCGCGCATTCGGCATCGACGCCAAGCACCGAACGGAATCGCCGATCGCGCGGGCAGCGCGCGATTCGGCGTAAACACCAGGCACCGGGACGGAATCCCGAAAGCGGGCGGGCGCATTCGGCATCGACGCCCGGCACCAGGACGGAATCGCCGATAGCGCGGGCGGGCGCGCATTCGGCATCGACGCCCGGCACCAGGGCGGAACCGCCGATGGCTCGGCATCAGCACCGGGCGCCAGGAAAGGAAAGGATGATAGCGCGGTCAAGCGCGCATTCGGTGTCAACGACGGGCGCCGGGCTGGAAGCCCCGATGGCGCGGGCTGACGCGCATTCGGCTCGACTGAGGGCGCATTCGGCGGCTTAGCAGGAAGGCGGCCCGGATGAGTGCTGGTCGGCGATTGGCCGACAAGGGTGGGCCCCCAGGGCCACTTACTTGTCTGCCCCTTGTCGGTCATTCCTGTACATTGAAACTAGGGTTGTTAGGGACATTTTTGTACAAAGCACAACACGACTTCCTATAAATATACCCTTCAAGGGACATTGTAGGAGAGGTCTGGACTCCGTGCGTTTTAGCCGGAGGACAAGGAATATAAGGTTCGTGTTGTTTGTTTCGTTTTGTAGTTTTGTGTTTCCAGTATTTCCTGTTTCGGCCCTTTAGGGGGTACGACCCTAAGGGGCTGAAACAACATTGGCGCCCACCGTGGTTGTCGCGCGGACTTGTCATGCCACCAAAGGGAAAAGTCAGAGGTCCAGTTGTGAGAAAGCAAATGCCAACCGTGGAAGAAACTGTCCCCTCAGCTGCAAATGGCTCGGATCTGCCGCACACCGAGATCACCGCATCGGGGTCTGCGGTTCCACCGCCGATCCCGACTCTTCAGCACCAGGTCCGGCTGCGGAGGACAACTCAATCGGGTCTGTCGCCGGAGTGCGCGATCAAACAGCAGAGGGGGTCGTCACCGCGGAAGGAGTAGCGGATGACGCTGAAGTCGACCCGGAGCCAGAAGCACCGAATGTGGTGGACGAGTTGATGCTACAGAACTCCAAGCTTTTAAAGCTGTTGGATGAGCACACGTCCAGAATCGAGGAGCTAAAGGCGTATAAGGATCAACTACAGGGAGATATTGA
Source organism: Themeda triandra (assembly GCA_018135685.1). Lineage (NCBI taxonomy): Eukaryota > Viridiplantae > Streptophyta > Magnoliopsida > Poales > Poaceae > Themeda > Themeda triandra. The sequence continues at coordinate 154,240 of JAENPR010001326.1, forward strand.
AGCGAGAAACAGGATATCGGCAACTCAGGTGGCGGTTGAGCACGCAGCCAGGGAGGCGGAAAGGCTACAGCGCGAGATTCAGGCACTCGGGGCAAGAGCCGAAACCGAAAGTGAAGTCAGGTACATGGGATCGGCACCAAGCAAGGGGGCCCCGGATACGGTTGACATGGCATCCCCTCTATCCCCAGAGCTGCAGAAATACCCATGGCCACCCGGGTACAAGCCCAAAATTCCGCACTTCAACGGCAAATCCAATCCAAGAAGATTCATATCGAGTTACGAGGCTGCAATATATTCGGCAGGTGGCAACGAGGCTTTGTTGGCCAAAACGCTAATTCTGGCGATGCAAGACGTGGCGCACGACTGGTACATGTCATTGCGCCCGTTATCCATCCGGTCTTGGAAGCAAGCGAAAGAAAAACTGCTGGCAACCTTTCAGGGCTTACAGGCCGACAAGAGAACTATTATGGACCTTCTCACTCTGTACCAGCCAGACGACGAGCCAATGGCCAAGTATCTGGAACGCATCATCCAACTGAGGGCACAGGTACCGAATGTGTCTGACGATACGGTTATCGCATCGGCCATCAGAGGCCTCAAAATCGGGCCGTGCGCCGAAGTGCTAACCAGGGAGGTACCCAAAACTGTGAAGCAATTGTTCGATGAAATGCGAAAATTCGCCATATCAGAGGAAGATTTGCAGAAGCGCACGGTGTCAAGAAATAGCCTCAAACAAAACACCCCGAAACAGAACCAACAGAATCAGCAGAAGTGGGGGCAGAATCAAAATTACGTCAATATCCTTCAGGAAGAGTCATCCAACCCCGCACCCCCGAAGCAGAACGACAGCCAGTCTCACGAAAGCCGAGGCGGAGGTCAGCAGAACCGGGGGGGGGCCGGGGTAATAGAGGCGGACGAGGTCGAGGGCGCAATGGCGGCGCCCCGAAAATGCCATATTGTTGCGTATGTGGCGAAAACAAGGGCCATTTTACCAAAGATTGCAAATATACGCAGCAGGCCAAAGAGCAGAAGGAAAGAGATGACGCTATGGGGAAATCCGAACCTGCAAAGCATGTGTTCCATACGGCACCGACCCAACATTATGCTTTCCCTCACCAGATGGCGGCTTTCCAGTCGGGGCAGCCGGTGAATCCGTACCTCACCCCACATGCGCAAGCACATTGGGGGGATCGCCAAATATGCATTACCAGCAATACCAGCAGCCGATGACCGCGCATCCGATGCCAGTTTTGGCTGTTGCATCTTCCTCAGCGCCTACTGAGAATAGACAGCAGCAGCAACAAGTAGCAAAGCAGGAAACGTCCAAGGAATTGCAGATCGTACACACTGTAACGCCCGCAAATGCGATGCCCTCCAATGGGCACATTTACACAATTATTGGAGGCTCCAATATAGAGCACGACAGCAAGAGAACGCGAAGAGAGTACCAAAGGCGCGTGTTGACCGTGGCACCAGCAGCCCCGATAAACCGAGCCGTGTGGAAGCTTCAGCCAATCACTTTCACCGAAGAAGATAATCAAGTCCGGGACTTCCCGCATTATGACGCTTTCGTTGCAACAGCCTTTGTCGCTGGGTATACTCTGCACAACATACTGATTGACAACGGTAGTTCGGTGACATACATTCACCAAAGCATACGACAAGTATGAAACTCGACAGGCGCTCACTTGATCAGGCGGGCAACGCCCTATTCGGTTTTGGTGGAAAGAAGATAGATGCACTTGGAAAGAAGACACTCACGGTAGTGTTTAGCGAGGGAGAGAAAGTGCGGGCAGAAGAAATATCGTTCGATGTGGTACAAATGGAATACCCATATACGGCCGTTGATACTAGATACGCACACGAAAGAATCAAAGAGAAATAATCCGCAAGCGCACGGATATCGGTGAGCACTTCACCCGGGAGATATTCCAGAGTATCGTTATTTATTTATCCGCTAGGAGAAAACGTGCATCTGACTAACCCAAATCTATACTTAACCCCTGAGCTACAGACAAGGTAATGAGCGATATAGAGAGGATTACTACCACAGTCTTCTTCCAACCTATGGCAAGCTTTGCAACTACTACTCTATGGGAGCACCTAAGAAAAGACACCACTGAGAGGATGCTTAACCTAGCACTTTTGGACCTACCTTACCTGCGACGGGAAGTGGATTACAAAGGTAACAAAGGGACTATCATCTCCCCCGCTACTACCACGGTTCCGGCCAGATAGGGAGCATCTACGAGTGAACCTAGCCCAAGCACCACGCTTACGCTATGAACGATTACTCTATTCCCAACCGGAAGCGAATAAAGTAAACTCGTAAACCAAAGAGCAATAATAACAAGAACTTACTAGTATCAGAAGTTGAATTGCAGAATGATCCTAGAACCAAGCCTCGGGTTAGGAGACTTGATCCCGCAGTACAACCGGAGAGGAGACACCGACATGCCGGGCTTCCTCCAACTCTACCTCCACCCTATACTCTCTCTATCTATCTTGAATGCTAGGCTCTAGGGAGGAGATCCATTCAAGGGACCTCTCTCACCGATCCTCTCTCGGAAATAATGAACTAGGGTTTCAAGGGATGCCTCCTCCGGGGGCCGGGGCCCCGCTTAAATAGCCCTCTAGGATGCACCACGGCCCCTCGGATCAAAGCCCGACCTAAACGGACGATTATTATTCATCCTCAAAGGCGGTGGAACGGGGATCCGCGAGGCCGACGGTGGCTGAACCGCGCGGTCGGCCGCCCAAGGTGGGGAGTCGGCCGACTCTCCACCGAGCCCGTTCGGGCTCCCGTTTGGTCCGAGCCTTCTCGAACCTTCCAGTTACAGAATTTTCACCGGTTCCCGATTATCTATATGTAAACCCGACATGTGGGCCTTCCTTGGGTATTTTCACCGACACCCGTTGTAAAACAGGACATTCACCAAAACTTGTGGAATTCCATTAGTGTAAGCCCTATATCTAGATGGTAATTATATTTAGGTTCTTTTTCATGTCTAGTTGACGGTAAAAATTGACACTTAACGACCGTCAACAACTCCCCCAAGCTTACCTTTTGCTCATCTCGAGCAAAGATAAACTCGATGATGGATCGGGAGTTGCTACAATGCTTTCACGCCTCAAAAGTACACATGCGTTCAAACAAGAACTCTCCTCCGGATTAGAGTGAACTATTCGACTCAAAACTTACTCATATTACCTTTCACCATGGGGCTTGTAGCCGTCACTTGGGTCTTGAGCAGTTGAAAGACAGAATGGTCAAGTCAAGCGCTATGTTTCTTGCTCTTTGATCAACTATTATTCCGGAGTTTTTGCAAGATTTTCAAATAAAACTCAGAGTTTCCTTGTATGACTCTTTCAAGTCTCTCATTTGTGGTATTTCTGGATCCTCTCCAAGGCATGTGTGTTGCGTATGCCTTCTCTCTTCTCTCAGAATGTGTGATATTTGTGGAATTAAGGCATAGTGGAAAGTGCCTTCTCTCTCTCACCCTACTTCTAATAGGCTTATGTGGAGCTTATAGGTGGGGAGACACTCAAACTCACTTGCATATATTGCACGGTTATACCATGGATCCAATAGGAACTAAAATAATAAAGTCATATGTGCATGTGAATGAGGAAATGGGATGAATGATAAGATGATGATGATAAGGAAATGATTACGAGGGGTGATCACTTGGTGAACATCTACTTCTACACTTGCTCCTTTGGGGATAACATAACTCCCTTTATTCGGAAACCTTGAAACTTCTTGAAAGGAAGGACTTGGCTACTCTTTCTTTCTTTCTCTTTTCTTTTTTTTCTTTTTCTCTCTTTCTTTTTTTTTAGAGCAACCAATCCTCTGAAAATGAAACTTTAGCAACGGGAAGTGTATAACTTGAAATGATAATGACTGGAGCTTTTATGTAGGCAAATGGAACGGCGATGATTATTTCTAGATGTTCACTCCCAGGATAGGAGTAGAACCTTTTCTGGATGAAGTGAAATGAGTGGCTTATGTATTTTGTGGATGGATGGATGGATGCGTACTCCCAGGGTAGGAGCAGCACAATATGTGGGGGAATGCGTACTCCCAAGGTAGGAGCAGCATAGGTGCGTATCTCCAGGGTAGAGATAGCACAATATGTGGTGGATGTAGATCTATATGTAGGTGGTACTTCCAAGGACAGAAGTAGCACAGAATGAATGTAGTATTTATAAAATGGGTGCATGCTTCTGAGGACAGAAGTAGCATAGATCAATGGATGGAGAGCACATAGTATTGACTTTAACTGTATGACTGATTCCTTATGGGTCCACAGCATAACCACACTCAATGCCTAAAAAGATTACACTCAAGCCTATGATCTATATAAAGAGATGGGTTTTCCTAATCTAATAAGCATGAATGTATGGCTGTGGTAGGAATTTTGAACTCTCGTCATACGGGAACTCATCATGCAGAAATTTAATATTTTCAAATAAATTCTCGTAACTCTAGTATCTCTAGGAACAAGATGGACAAGCAGCTCAAAACTTTTCCATATCATATCCGTCAACTACCTAGACTTAGATCAAGCATTCGCTACCCACAAGTTTCGGGTTGAGCAAATCTCAAATCTAAACGGTTGTATCCAAAACTCGGGAGAGTGCAAGGTTGAAAACTAGGTACTTGAAAGGAATTACTTACAGAGCAACTATTCATCATTTCCATATAAGAGCTTATTCCAGGGATTACTTAAAGACAGATTAATAAGAGCTCTCCAAAAGTAGAAAAGATAGATAAGGAAATCTTTCTGGGTTTCTAAGGTTATGCATTTTTTTTAGTTGTTTTAACAAAGCAAGCTCTATAAATAGACAAGTTGGAACACTTAGCTTGATACACGGGGGCGCTCTCCCCCAAGCTGGATGTTGACGTAGTATGTTGATGTTGCTGACTGGCAGTGAAGGCGTACTGCCCCTCTTAGAGTGTCAGGGATAATGGTCAGAGACAAAGATCATGACCGTTGAAGACAAGACTTCGACAAGGGACAGGACGTCCTTACGCCTATTAGCTCTTCTTGATCCTTTAAATTCTCGTGAAGCTCAAATAGACAACAAAGCTTGTGGAACGATTAAGCATTAGTGATAACCCTTTAAGCCTTGGATGTCTAGAACCTTCTTAACATAAAATCTTTTCGGGAGGATCTTAATATTTTTTGCAATTTTATATTTTATGGTATGTAGACGTAAAAGATGCAACTAAGATGAAAACTTATTTTTATGCCACCACAAGTGGATATCTTTGTGGGTCGCCGCACCACAAAATTATTCACATGGGGCTTAGCATTTTCTAGATGCAATGCAAGACAAAATTATTTTCTTTTCTAATGCAGATGCAGCAAAGTAAATATGCAACAAGAACTGATTATGCAAAAAGTAAATATGCTAAAGGAAAAACTAGTGCAATGCTAAAATGGGAAATATGGATAACTACCAAGTTACCTCCTTGGCGATGGTTCGGTGTTTTAAGTCCTCTGAATAGGACTTCTTGTCATGTTCAATCCTTCGGTGCTTCATTTGATCTCAAAGGTAGAGACCTTGAGAACTGCACCTCTTGAGTTGATATCTCTTGAGGAAGGGGTCATCCATGTTCTTTCCTTCTCCAACGGTTTGAAGTGAACCTTTAATTGTGATGCTAGCACATCTTGTTTAGTGTGCATATTGCAAGGGTTCGAACTTTATCACCGGAGCACCCCGGGATGAAGAGTAGATGCTTCTAGTAGGCCTCTCCCTTGACCTTATGCTCCACTTATTGTTTCTTCTCTGCAGAGGATTAGTGGACAACACATACCCGAAGGTATATAATAACAAGGGTAGATTTGTCATAGAGCTAAGATCATATTCTATGCTACAAAAAAGTTGGGTTGAAAATTTTAATTAGCATAGAACATTTGCTCAACATTACTTCTTCTCTTAAGGATTGGTTTTAGTTTATCTTAAGTTTGATGTGTATGACATGTATAGAAAACATTCAAAGTTATAGAGAGGAAGTAATTGTGAGTGGAGGGATTGCAAACCAGTGTGCCAGAGCGACGAGGGCTTGAGAAGAGGAAGAGTGTTGTTGGATCATCATTAGAGGTGTCGGTAGCCTTCCTCCCCCAAGCTTGTTGTTGCTCATCATTGGAAGCCAAGTGTGTGTGTTGAATCATCCCTCGAAGTGTGTTGTAACTTTATGTTCTTTAGACACTGTCCATCCTCTGTTCTGAAGTCTGTTGGAGAGGGATCTTGATTCTAGGTCCATTGAGCAAAGATCTCTCCTTTGCATTCTTCTTTTCGTTGGACTATCCAATCTAGGACATGAGGATGCAGATAGTTGCATGATCTTCTTTTGTCAACCATTCTTGATTTTTGTTGAGTCTTGGTTGACTAATTGATGTTCATTGGAGATGTAGACTCAAGTTCATCCTTGATGGTCTTTGTCTTCTAGTGGCATGGCGAAGAGTTGCTTAATGATACACCATCCATCTTGATGATCAAGGAAGAGACTTGTATGCAGCTTCATCTCCAATGGCCTAGGGACATCATCTTGCAAATGTAGTTGTTCATGGTCTTCATGGACTTGGTCGGTAGTCAACCCTTGATGGTGATTGGTTGACACAAGGAAGCATGCTTATCATGCCATGCTTGTCCTTGCCGACGACGTGCAAGATGGTGGCTTCGAGAACAACGAGAGCAGCCTTTGATTGGCCAAAATGAGGTGAGTTGCACCTAGCTTCTCATTGGTGTCCTAGCTCGAGTTTTGGGTTCAATGCTATGATGTCTTCAAGGTTGCTCATAGCTTGTCACCTTGTTCATCCACTTCCTTTGGGTGAGTGCTATTGATGTAGATCCTTCTTGTAGCACTCTTGTCTCCTTTGTTCCATCATCAAGCGGTGTTTTGGCGAGTTCACCATGAATATGCACGCCATAAATTCCTTCAACTATTTCTTGACGATGAATGAGCTATGTCTTCTATGTGAAGTTGTTGGAGTTCATCATATGCCTTGATTCATCTCCAATGTGAGTTCATCTCTGGACTTTCCCAATTTGGATTTGGAAGTTTTTCTCAGGGGTTAGTCCAACAAAATATACCAATGTCTACTACAGCAGTTTTTAGTTCAATAACCAAACTAGACTCCATGTCTAATCGATTAAGGAAGGCTATTTAACCTAAGCACCACGCTTAATTTAAATGCCAATAGAAGTACCCATATCATGATTATGAAGCACCTCCAAACCAAAGCATACGATAGCAAACAAAGGTAGCATAAGAGCACTATAGAGATTTACTCAAACAAATGATGGCAGAGCATGATTGTTGTTTAGAAAAATTGAGCATGCCTTAAAGGTAGGGACAACCAAAATAATGTAGCAACATGGCAAAAGATGTATTTATGGAAGTATATCCCCAAGCTTGAATTCGCAAATCAAGATTGGATGAATGCAATTCAATGTTGCATAATGATTGGTTGGACATACCTTGCATTCGTTGTTCCTTTGATCTTTTTGCTTCGAACCCGGAAAGGTTAGTGACAAGAATACCCGAAGGAATATTTTTGCAATTATAATTCTATGCTCATTTAAGAAGGACAACACAAGAGAAAGGTGAACAGTTATGCCATGGTCTCAATAGTGCTTGTTTTAGGACACTAAGCTTGTCCTTGGGAAACCTTCAAGATGTGAATTGGTGAAGTGGTTCCCCTCCAACACCAATCTATGTGTACTATCTCAAGATTCAACACAACGAGATCTACAACATTTATGATAAACATATGCATCTACAACCACCCTTTCGATATCTATAGGAATAAGGAGTATGAGGGGGTTGAAAATCTCGTGTGGGGTAATGTTGGGGAGACTAAGTGAATCAGGAGATTTTTCATATGAGCAAGGTCTTGATGGGGTGTTGAAAGGTCACAATGGCTAGAGGGGGGGTGAATAGCCTAATAAAATTTCTAGCAAGAATACTAGACAACCCAATTAGATAGCAAGGCGGCAAATGAGCAAAGCAAATGCTTCGACTATTCTATGCAAGCCGTCCTACCAAGCAAGGCTACTCAATTCGATTGCACACACAACAACGGTGATCAAACTACACAATGTCGGTTCACCGAAACCAACCAAGCAATTCTACCCACGGATTTAAGCTACACAATGAGTGGTTCCCGACCGACCACAACAAGCAATTCTACTAAGCGGTAAGTAAAGAGGGAATGAAAGGTTATACCGCCGCGAAGAGTAGAAGATGGCCAATCACCTAGAGATGCTCAAGCACAATCACAATGGAGGTCGAAGCCTCGGCAATCACAAATCAACACAATGATTTTTTACCGAGGTTCACTTGCTTCCAAGCTAGTCCTCGTTGTGGCGACGCACTTGCTTGGTGAGTTGCCCGCTCAATTGGCTCGGTGCCAAAGACCCCAATGGGGAGCCGCAATCTCCACACAAGACAAGGATCCACAAGCCACGAGCAATCCACTAGAGTATCCTTTCGCGAACTCCCGCGGGGAAGGATCAAGAACCCCTCACAAGAACCCGGTGTGGCCTCGAACAATCACCAAGTCGAGCTCAACCACCACCCGCTGCTCCAAACCGTCTACGGTGACGGGAATCACCGAAGAGTAACAAGAATCCGCAGCTCACTCGATGAACAAGTGCCTCTAGATGCAACTCTCAATGCAAATCACTTGTTCTCACTCAAATCTCTCTCAAGATTAGCAAAGGAATCAAAGAGATGAGTGGGGAGTGTCTCTCTTGCTCAAAGTATGCTCAAGTGTGTGGAAGTGGCGAAGAGAGAGTCCCCAAGCCGGCCAACCCTCTATTTATAGACCCAAGGTCGAAATAGAGCCGTTGCCCCTGGGCCGGGCGTCTTTAACAAGCGCCGGGACGCGTCCCGCTCGGCCGGCGGGGACGCGTCCGCGCTTTCGCCGCGCAGCGCCACCCGACCGTTGGATTTCGAAGTGGCCACGTCATCACGGGTCTGGACGCATCACGGTGTTCGGGACGGGCGCCCGGCGCCCGCGTCCGAGGGCCGCGTCCGCCCGAGCCACCGCCGCGTGCCGAGCGTAAACTTTCGTCGGCGTCCGGCCACCGCGGGACGCGTCCGCCGCGTCCGGCGCACGCGTGCCCTTGCCCCACCCCGTGCACCGTTTTCGCGCGCCGGACGCGTCCGCCTTCGGCTCTGGGTCCGGCGCCGCGCTCGGCGCCCGTAAAAACAAGGTTTTCCAGCCCACCGCGAACGCCAATTCTTGCAACAATTTGTATCCGGCGCAATAGAAAATATGCCTCCAATTTTCCCGAAAGCGCCGAATCCCGCCTCGCAAGCTCGGCGGGGGAGAGAGGGACCCAAACCCAACTCTACCCTACAAACCAAAGCGCGATCAACGCCACCTCTTTGTTTGATCTTCGATGTCGCACCGTCGTCGATCCAATCTCCAAACCACTTGTCCAAGGTGCTAACTCCACGAGTAGATCACTCTTTAAGCACCGGAGTTAGCGTATCTTCTCAAGATCACGTCGACAAGTGTTAGCTCTCTAGTTGGCCTCTCATGCATCATGCAAAGTCATAACTAGAGGCACTTAGGACCGCGAATGAACCGAGGAAACCCCTCTTGATAGTCGGTTATCGATCCTAAATGTGGTCACACTCGCTAAGTGTCTCGACCACTAAACCGGAAAGCCCTATCAAGTATACCTTCGCCTTGATCTCCATGGGCCTCCGTCGGAGCTCGATCACTTTACATCCTTCATGTTCATCACCGTGATCACCATGCTCCATCATCCACCGTCACGTTGCTATGTGTCTAACCACACTTAGAGCAAAGCATTAGCAACGTAGAGTGTCATTAATTACCAAAACCAAACCGGAGCTTTCAATCTCCCCCTTTTTGGTAATTGATGACAACCCCTCAACAAACTCACAAAGATATGGAAATTGAATTCAATATGAAATTGAATTGCTTGCCCAAGACATTTTGATCATGAATCTTGATTGGACAAGCATTTCAATTCCGGTTTTGGTAGTGGTAGCTCCTACATGTGTGCATCAAATGTTTGGTCGATTTTCAAGCACACATGCATAGATGAAACTTGTGTGAGAGTTACCACAACCAAAATGGTACTAAGGTTTATAGAATTGACCTTTGAAGCGTGATACCAATCGGAGTGCGATAATAAACCTTCCTTAGCACCATGGGAATCTAGACATCCATCAAAACTCAAGATACCTCATGAGATCACATTATAAGCAAGGTATTTGGACAAGAGAAACTCTATGTCTAGAGACCACCTAAGCATGCTAGTACTTCATTTCATCAATCAGGTTCTATACTAGCAATACACCAAACAAGCATGAATATTGAATTTAGCTTGCAATGCTCCATATCATCATGTATGCACACACAATATGCAACAAATAGTCTATGAGCTTGCTCCCCCTATTTGCGTGCTCATGGTTGGGTCATATCATAAAAATTGATCCCCTTCCATTGCTCTTTGTGACTTATTTCTCCCCCCTAGGTGTAAACTATCTTCTCCCCCTTTGTCATCAATGACCAAGAAGGGTGCATAAGATGAGAGAAACAAGTCAATCAACTATGGCCAAATCTAAACCACATGCCTAGAAAATGTATCTCGGTTTGAACCAAGGGCAAGCTTCTTCACACCTCATAAGAATAAGGGTTATCTTGACCATGTTGAGATACACATCATGAGCAAGTGCTAAAGATTCAACACTAGGTTTACAAGCTCACAAACAAGTCATATGCCACCACTAGATCAAATCAAGCATAGAAACAATAGTGGTGCCAAATATCCTTCAAATTCATTTGATTTGCAATGAATGAGCCTAGCAAGATGCACATGTATACATGTCTACACAACTAGCAAAGGATGCATGAAATGCAACACCCAACTTTACCTTGCTATGTTGGAGGAGAGGCATGTCATATATGGGGGTGCATCAATCCATGTTGGAGAAGCTAAGTATGTTCAACTCATTCCTCAACTTGCAATATCTCTTCTCATCAAGAGGCTTGGTGAATATGTCGGCTAGTTGATCTTCGGTGCCAATGCTTTCAATGCTAATATCACCCTTTTGTTGATGATCTCTAATGAAGTGGTGCCTCACATCAATGTGCTTGGTTCTTGAATGTTGAACCGGATTGTTTGTCATCTTGATTGCACTTTCATTGTCACAAAACAAAGGCACATGCTTGAACTTGATCCCATAGTCCTTCAAGGTGGCTTTCATCCATAGCAATTGTGCACAACAATTCCCCGCACTAATGTACTCGGCTTCGGCGGTGGAGAGTGCCACACTATTTTGCTTCTTTGAAGACCATGATACAAGAGATCTTCCTAGCACTTGGCATGTTCCACTTGTGCTCTTCCTATCAATCTTGCAACCGGCATAGTCGGAGTCGGAGTATCCAATCAACTCAAAGCTTGACCCTTTGGGATACCAAAGACCAACATCTTGAGTACCCTTCAAGTATCTCAACACCCTCTTGGTTGCCGTCAAGTGACTCTCTCTTGGAGAAGCTTGAAATCTTGCACACATGCACACACTAAACATGACATCCGGCCTTGAAGCGGTCACATATAGCAAGCTTCCAATCATTGATCTATATAGCTTTTGCTCAATCATCTTGCCACTATCATCAATGTCCAAGCCACCATTGGTTCCCATAGGTGTGCTAATAGCCTTAGCATCTTGCAATCCAAACTTCTTGATCATGTCCTGATGTACTTGCCTTGACTTACAAAGGTGCCATTCTTCATTTGCTTGATTTGAAGACCAAGGAAGTAGCTCAACTCTCCAAGCATTGACATTTCAAACTCACTAGCCATCATCTTAGCAAATTCTTCACAAAAGAATTGATTTGTTGATCCAAAGATGATATCATCCACATAGATTTGCAACACAAACAAGTCATCTTCTATCTTCTTGGTGAAGAGAGTGGTGTCAACTTTTCCCATCTTGAAGCCTTTGGATATGAGAAAGTCCCTCAATCTTTCATACCATGCCCTTGGAGCTTGCTTCAAGCCATACAATGCCTTCTTGAGCTTGTAGACATGGTTGGGCTTCTTGTCATCTTCAAAACCGGGAGGTTGTGTAACATACACTTCCTCATTGATGAACCCGTTGAGAAATGCACTCTTCACATCCATTTGATAGAGCTTGATGTTGTGAGCACAAGCATAGGCTAATAAGATTCTAATTGCCTCCAATCTTGCCACATAGGTGCATATGTTTCTCCAAAGTCAAGACCCTCAACTTGTGTGTAACCTTGAGCCACTAGTCTTGCTTTGTTCCTTACCACTAAGCCATCTTGATCTTGCTTGTTCTTGAAGACCCACTTGGTGCCAATCACATTGTGTTTCTTTGGCCTCTCAACAAGCTCCCAAACTTCATTCCTAGTGAAGTTGTTCAATTCCTCATGCATGGCATTTATCCAATCCGGATCCTTCAATGCCTCATCAATCTTGGTTGGCTCAATGAACGATACAAAGGAGTAGTGCTCACATATGCTAGCCAATCTTGATCTTGTTTGCACACCTCTTTGAATATCACCAATGATATGATCTAGAGGATGATCTCTTGCAATGTTGGAAGGTTGAAGAACTAGCTCATTTGCATTTCTTGCTTGACCTTGATCTTCATGTTGAGTACCACTTGTGCTTGCCTCATTGGAGTCATCAATCACAACTTGAGTTGGGACTTGCACCTCATCACCATCATCCACTTGCCTCGGCCTAATTTCACCAATGTCCATGTGTCTCATTGCATTGTTCAATTGATCTCCACCCACATCTTCTTGATTTTGATTTCCAACTTGAGAGCCTTGGGTTTCATCAAATTCAACATCATGAACCTCTTCAACTAGCCCACTAGCCAAGTTCCACACTCTATAAGCCTTGCTAGAAGTAGAGTAGCCAAGAAGAAATCCCTCATCACATCTCTTGTCAAACTTGCCAAGTCTTTGCCCCTTCTTGAGTATGTAGCACTTGCAACCAAAGACCAAGTAGCATAGGAAGTAAGCAATGTTGGGCTTCCTTCCATTCAAGATTTCATATGGAGTCTTCTCTAACTTCCCATGGCAATAGAGGCGGTTACTATAATAGCAAGCCGTGTTGATAGCATCACTCCAAAACTTCTCACTCACATTGTACTCAAGTAGCATAGTTCTTGCCATCTCAATCAAGGTCCTATTCTTCCTCTCAACTACACCATTGGATTGGGGAGTGTAGGTTGGTGAGAATTGATGTACAATTCCAAGCTCATCACATAACTCTTCAACTCTTGTGTTCTTGAATTCACTCCCATTGTCACTTCTTATCTTCTTGATGGTAGTGTCAAACTCATTTTGCACCCTCTTGACAAATGACTTGAATAGATTATAGACTTCACTCTTGTCATAGAGAAAGAACACCCAAGTGTATCTTGTGTAGTCATCCACAATCACAAAACCATACTTGTTGCCCCAATTGATGTATAGTGAGTTGGGCCAAACAAGTCCATATGCAACAACTCAAATGCTCTTGATGTTGACATCTCATTCTTCTTGGGATGTGAGTTCCCATGTTGCTTGCCGGCTTGACATGCACTACAAGGTCTATCCTTCTCAAATGTGACATCATTCAAGCCTCTCACTAGATCATGCTTCACTAACTTGTTCAATTGCTTCATGCCAACATGTCCAAGGCGCCTATGCCATAGCCATCCCTTGCTTGACTTGCCAATCAAACATGATGAAAGTTGAGCTTCACTAGCATTGAAATCAACCAAGTACAAGCTTCCATGCCTAAACCCCTTGAAGATGATATTTGCTTGATCCTTGCTCACTACCTCAACATGCTTGTCATCAAATATGCATTTGTAGCCAAGATCACACAATTGTGCCACCGACAAAAGATTGAAGTTCAAAGTATCAACTAGCAACACATTGGAGAGATCCTTCTCATTGGAAATTGCAACCTTTCCAAGCCCCATGACATCACCCTTGCTATTGTCACCAAATGTGATGGAGTCGAATCCACCATTGTCATTCTTGTCAAGTGATTTGAACATACTATCTTCACCGGTCATATGATTTGATGCACCACTATCAAGCACCCAATGCCTCCTCCGGCTTTGTAATTGACCTACAATAAGATATCAAGCTTTAGGTACCCATTTTTGCTTGGGTCCTTGAAGGTTAGTCACTAGAGTCTTTGGCACCCAAATAGCTTTCTTCTTTGAGCTCATCCATGGTGTACCAATGAATCTAGCACTCACACCACACTCACTCTTAACAAGCATGTAAGAAGCATTCAACTTGTAAGAGGAAGCACTAGTGTTCTTGTTCTTGCATGCATGCTCTAAATGGCCAACTTGCTTGTAACTCTTGCAATAGCTACCATTGTTCTTCACAAAACTAGTCTTGTGAGGAGCAAAAGCGGCCTTGCCTTTCTTGGGGGTATAGCCCAATCCCTCTTTGTAGAGAGAAGCTCTTTGGCTACCCAAGCACATAAGCAAGCGGTCCTCACCACCAAAAGCCTTAGCCAAGGTGTGGTTGAGCTCCTTGACTTCCTTCTTAAGAGACTCATTCTCAACTACTAGTGTAGAGTCACATGCATGACCAACACTACTAGATGAAGTAGAGGCATAAGAGCATGAAGGGCCAAGTGATGCAATAACAATTGAATCATCAAGTGAATCACATGATGTAGACACATCCTTCTTCTCTATGATCACCACTTGTGATTGCACTTTCTCTTGCTTCTCAACTAAAGAAGAATGAGCTTTTTCAAGCTTGGAGTGAGCAATCTCTAGCTTCTTATGGTCTACCTTTAGACTCTCATAAGAAGCCTTCAACTCCATAAGTTCTTGCTCAAGGTTTTGCTTATCCTTGCGCAAGCCCCTACATTCTTTCCTAGAGTTATTGAAAGCACCTTTGCAATCCTCAAGCATGACCCATAGTTCTTCTTTTGTGGTGTCATCATCATCATCACTCTCATCATCACTATCGGGTGGAGTTTTTACCTTAGTGGCCTTGGCCATGAAGCAAGACGATGGAGTACCAAATAGAGAAAGCTTCTCTTGAATGGCAATGCTTGCGTGCCCCTTCTTCTTCTTCTTCTTGGAATCATCATCATCATCATCGCTTGAGGAGGATGAATCACTCTCCCAAGTTGCCACATGAGATTCACCCTTCTTCTTGTGATGGGAGGAGTCTTTCTCCTCCTTCTTCTTCTCTTGCTTCTTCCTCTCCTTCCTCATGGCATCTTCATCATCACTTGCATAAGGACACTTGGCAATGAGATGATCCTTGCTATTGCACCGGAAGCACTTCATGGGACGGTCACTTGACTTGGATGAGCTTCTCTTGCTCTTGGACCGGTACCCCTTCTTCATGAGCTTCCCCATTCTCTTCACAAGGAGTGCCATTTGTTCACTCACTTCTTCTTCTTGCCCACTTGAGCTAGAGCATGGTTCATCTTCACTTGATGACTCTTCTTTCTTCTTCTTGCCCTTGCTCTTGGATGATGTGGCCTTGAATGCCACGCTCTTCTTGTCATCATCCTTTTTCTCATTCTCCTTCTTCTTCTTCTTCACCAACTCTTCCTTCTCATGATCTTCTCTAAACTCATCATCGGCCATTATCTCTTGAAGGACTTGGTTGGGAGTTGGCTTCTCCTTCATTGTTGTCTTCACCATGACGGTCTTCAACATATCAAATCTCTTGGGAAGACACCTCATGAACTTGGTGGAGAATTGAGAGTCCTTGATCTCTTCCCCAAGTCCCTTGAGCTCATTAACAATGACTTGGAGCCTATGAAACATCTTCGGCACACTCTCATCCTCCTTCATTGAGAAGCTTGCAAACTTCTCTTGCAACATGTAAGCTCTTGCGGTCTTGACACTTTCGGTGCCCTCATAAGCTTCTTCTAGCTTCTTCCAAATGTCATGAGCCACCTCAAGGTTCTTGATGAGCTCAAAAGCTTTATCATCAAGTGCCTCATGGAAAGCACTCACGGCAATGTCATTTGCTTGTTGCTTCTTCTCTTCGGCCGGTGTTGGCACCGCACCCTCAACAAGCTCAAACTTTGTCTCCACCACTTTCCACACCTCAAGGTTGATTGACTTGAGATGACTCCTCATCTTGAGCTTCCATTTTGCATAGTCATCACCTCGAAATGATGGTGCCTTCTTGGTGTTGTTGATATGCATAACCAATGCCATTGCTTCACCGTAGGATGTTAATCCAACTCAAACAAACGGTGCCGGCTCCGATACCACGTGAAAGGTCACAATGGCTAGAGGGGGTGAATAGCCTAATAAAATTTCTAGCAAGAATACTAGACAACCCAATTAGATAGCAAGGCGGCAAATGAGCAAAGCAAATGCTTCGACTATTCTATGCAAGCCGTCCTACCAAGCATGGCTACTCAATTCGATTGCACACACAACAACGGTGATCAAACTACACAATGTCGGTTCACCGAAACCAACCAAGCAATTCTACCCACGGGATTTAAGCTACACAATGAGTGGTTCCCGACCGACCACAACAAGCAATTCTACTAAGCGGTAAGTAAAGAGGGAATGAAAGGTTATACCGCCGCGAAGAGTAGAAGATGGCCAATCACCTAGAGATGCTCAAGCATAATCACAATGGAGGTCGAAGCCTCAGCAATCACAAATCAACACAATGATTTTTTACCGAGGTTCACTTGCTTCCCGGCAAGCTAGTCCTCGTTGTGGCGATGCACTTGCTTGGTGAGTTGCCCGCTCAATTGGCTCGGTGCCAAAGACCCCAATGGGGAGCCGCAATCTCCACACAAGACAAGGATCCACAAGCCACGAGCAATCCACTAGAGTATCCTTTCGCGAACTCCCGGGGAAGGATCAAGAACCCTCACAAGAACCGGTGTGGCCTCTTACAATCACCAAGTCGAGCTCAACCACCACCCGCTGCTCCAAACCATCTACGGTGACGGGAATCACCGAAGAGTAACAAGAATCCGCAGCTCACTCGATGAACAAGTGCCTCTAGATGCAACTCTCAATGCAAATCACTTGTTCTCACTCAAATCTCTCAAGATTAGCAAAGGAATCAAAGAGATGAGTGGGGGAGTGTCTCTCTTGCTCAAAGTATGCTCAAGTGTGTGGAAGTGGCGAAGAGAGAGTCCCAAGCCGGCCAACCTCTATTTATAGACCCAAGGTCGAAATAGAGCCGTTGCCCTCGGCCGGCGTCTTTAACAAGCGCCGGACGCGTCCGGCGCTCGGCCGGCGGATGCGTCCCCGCTCTCGGCGCCGCGCCACTCCGACCGTTGGATTCCGAAGTGGCCACGTCATCACGGGTCGGACGCTCATCGTGTTCACCCGACGGCCCGGCGCCCGCGTCCGAGGGCAGCGCCCGCCCGAGCCACCGCGCGTGCCCGAGCCGGGAACTTTCGGTCGCGTCCCGCCACCGCCGGACGCGTCCGCCGCCGCGTCGGCGCACGCCGTGCCCAGCCCACCTGCCGTGCACTGTTTTTCGCACGCGCGGACGCGTCCGCCCTCGGGGCCTTAGGTCCGGCGCGCGCGTTCGCGCCCGAAGAAAACAAGGTTTTCCAGCCGCCCACCGCGAACGCCAATTCTTGCAACAATTTGTATCCGGCGCAATAGAAAATATGCCTCCAATTTTCCCGAAAGGAATCCCGCCTCGCAAGCTCGGCGGGAGGGAGAGAGGGACCCAAACCCAACTCTACCCTACAAACCAAAGCGCGATCAACGCCACCTCTTTGTTTGATCTTCGATGTCGCACCGTCGTCGATCCAATCTCCAAACCACTTGTCCAAGGTGCTAACTCCACAGAGTAGATCACTCTTTAAGCACCGGAGTTAGCGTATCTTCTCAAGATCACGTCGACAAGTGTTAGCTCTCTAGTTGGCCTCTCATGCATCATGCAAAGTCATAACTAGAGGCACTTAGGACCGCGAATGAACCGAGGAAACCCTCTTGATAGTCGGTTATCGATCCTAAATGTGGTCACACTCGCTAAGTGTCTCGACCACTAAACCGGAAAGCCCTATTAAGTATACCTTCGCCTTGATCTCCATGGGCCTCCGTCGGAGCTCGATCACTTTACATCCTTCATGTTCATCACCGTGATCACCATGCTCCATCATCCACCGTCACGTTGCTATGTGTCTAACCACACTTAGAGCAAAGCATTAGCAACGTAGAGTGTCATTAATTACCAAAACCAAACCGGAGCTTTGGGTGTTTAAGAAGTAACTACTTTGCTCATTGAAGCCTCCATCATCTTCCACTTCCAAGGGTGACTCGACATAAATGTCCAAAATTTCCCTTGGATTGTCTCTCGTAATGATCTCATCTAAGGCCTTATCCATCCATTTAATGGCAATAGCACATATGTCTTTAATGCTCTCTAGCCATGGATGTTGCTCTTTGCAATCCTCTATATGGTCTTGATGATTCCTATGCATGGGATATCTAGATGGACTTCTAGGATCATCCGGAGGTTTAGGAGAAAGGGCATAGAATGAGTTATAGGGATCAAGGATGGGTTTAAGGATGGGTTCGTATTCTATATCGATGTGGGCATAGAAGGGGAGAAGATAAGAGTGGCTTCTAGATGGCTTCGCTCTCCTTCTATGGCATC